>JARQWZ010005349.1:0-22500 GCA_033150135.1 Gobio occitaniae
GTAGCTCAAGTCTGTAGCTCTGTAGAGCCTTGCTTACGTTTGAATCTTTATTTTGATATTTCCTCTTTCTTCTACTGCTAAATATAACTTACTCATCACCATACATTGTTTAAAATTGCCTATCACGTTAAATTTGACATCGCTAGCTTTTAATCGAAATCACCATCACACGTTAGCATTTTGCTAGCCTGTTAGCTTGTTATCTCTGCACCCGGGTCTCCCTTTTTCTGAGTTCATAACTTGGATTAGTAAATTGTGTCCAGCAAACGATTGTGGTAAGTGGTAAATTGGATTAATCAACAAACACGGTAAGTCATGTCTTCTCCTGTCATTATCACCTGCACTGCATGTCGCATGTTTAGTGTAGGCTTCTCCGCTAGCGAACAGGGCTTCACATGTGATAAATGTAAGGAGATAGTTAGGCTGACGGAGAAGATTTCAGAATTAGAAACACGCATCCATACTTTATCTGAGAGTAGTGAGGATGTAACAGCTTTAGACACTGATTTGGATGCGAATAGCTTAGTGAACTCTGTACATTCTTCGGTTCCGGCTGCAGGGCCCTCGCAGCAGGGCAACTGGGTAACAGTGAGGCAGCATAGTCGCAGATCAAAGAACCGCTTTTCTGTTCCGTTAGAACATCAAACAGGTTCTCCCCTCTCAGTGAAGCACCCACTGAGTATCCTGTTGAAAGTGCCCTAGTCATTGGCGATTCTATTACACGGAACGTGAAGATAGAGACACCAGCCACCATAGTCACTTGTTTACCGGGAGCCAGAGCACCTGACATCAAAGCAAATTTAAAAGTGCTGGCTAAAGCTAATCGTAAATTCTCTAAGATTATTATTCACGTCGGCACTAATGATGTTCGACTTCGCCAGTCGGAGATCACCAAAATTAACATTAAAGAGGTGTGTGAACTCGCTAGTACGATGTCTGAGGCTGTTTTTTGTTCTGGACCGCTCCCGGCAAAAAGGAGTGATGAGATAGTTAGCAGACTATCATCACTCAATGGCTGGTTGTCTAAGTGGTGTCTGCAAAATAACATAGGGTTCATAGACAATTGGAAAAGTTTTTGGGGCAGACCTGACCTGTTGAAGAAGGATGGCATCCATCCCTCTTGGGGTGGTGCCGCTCTTCTCTCTAGTAATCTGGCACGTAGTCTTAGAGCTAAACCTTGACTCACTAGGGCCCAGGTCAGGAAGCAGACAAACTGGCTAAACCGACCGTCTGCTAGCTGTCTCACGTTACCAGAGTCAGATAAATCCCAGCACATAGAGACTCTTTCACCTAGATATTATCATATAGAGACTGTGTCTGTTCCCCGAATTAGTAAATACAAAAAAACATCAAAACCATTAAACAGTAAAAATTTAATTGACGTCCAACAAATAAACAAAATATATAATACAGATGAACAATTGATAAAGCTTGGGTTGCTGAATATTAGATCCCTTTCCCCAAAAGCGCTTATTGTTAATGATATTATTACAGATAATAATCTAGATGTGCTGTGTTTGACAGAAACCTGGCTAAAACCTGACGACTACATTACCTTAAATGAGTCCACCCCCCAAGATTATTGTTATAAACACGAGCCGCGTCTGAAAAGTAAAGGGGGAGGGGTTGCTGTAATTTATAATAATATCTTCAGTATTACTCAGAAGTCTAGTTTCAAATATAATTCCTTCGAAGTTTTGGTGCTTTATGTAACGCTATGTAGTGTACATGATAAAACCCGTTCAACATTTGTGTTAGCTACTGTATACAGGCCACCTGGGCATAATACAGACTTTATCAAAGAATTTGCTGATTTTCTATCAGAGTTAGTACTGGCCGTAGATAAAGTACTAATTGTTGGTGATTTTAATATCCATGTAGACAACGGAAAAGACGTATTGGGATTAGCATTTAAAGACACACTAAACTCTATTGGAGTAAGGCAACACGTGTCAGGAGCCACTCATCGCCATAATCATACTTTAGACCTAATATTGTCACATGGAATAAATATTGATACCGTTGAAATTCTGCAGCAGAGCGATGACATCTCAGATCATTACTTAGTATCATGTATACTTAATTTAGCTAAGGTTGCAAAGCCGCCCCCTCGCTTTAAAAATGGCAGGACAATCACTGCCGCTACTAAAGATTGCTTTTTAAATAATCTCCCTCATCAGTATCATCTGCTCAGCATCCCAGATAGTATAGAAGAACTCGATGTTGCAACAGAAACTATTGACTCTCTCTTTTCCAGTACTTTAGACACAGTTGCTCCTCTGCGCTTAAAGAAGATTAAAGAAAATAGTCCAATGCCGTGGTACAACGAGCACACCCGGCCCTTAAAACAGCAGCCAGAAAAATGGAGCGCAGCTGGAAGAAAACAAAATTAGAGGTATTTCGTAATTCATGGAAAGAGCATATGATCACATACAGAAAGGCCGTAAAAACTGCTAGATCTGCTTATTTCTCAACTCTCTTGGAAGAAAACAAACACAACCCAAGGTATTTATTCGATACAGTGGCTAAATTAACCAAAAATAAAGCTTCAACTTCTGATGATTGTAAACAGCACAGCAGTAATGACTTTATGAACTTCTTCACGTGTAAGATTGATAATATTAGGAAACATTTTTTAACCATGCAGCCGTCTAATACAGCATCACATCAGACAGAGCATTGTAGTGTCACTGAGGAAAAATTACACTCATTCACTGCTATAGGAGAAGAAGAATTGGCTAAACTCGTTAAATCATCAAAATCGACAACATGTATGCTCGACCCTATACCAACTAGGCTATTAAAAGAGATGTTACCAGAGGTCATAGATCCTCTTCTTAATATCATTAATTCATCTTTGTCATTAGGATATGTACCGAAAACTTTTAAGTTGGCTATTATTAAACCACTTATTAAAAAACCGCAACTTGATCCTACAGATTTAGTCAATTATAGACCAATCTCAAATCTACCCTTTCTGTCAAAAATACTTGAAAAGGCAGTGTCTTCACAATTATGCTCCTTTTTAGAAAGAAATGGTATCTGTGAGGATTTCCAGTCAGGATTTAGACCGTATCATAGCACTGAGACTGCTCTCGTCAGAGTTACAAATGATTTGCTCTTATCATCCGATCGTGGCTGTATTTCTCTATTAGTGTTACTCGATCTTAGCGCTGCATTTGATACTATCGACCACAACATTCTTTTGAATAGACTCGAAAATTATGTAGGCATTAGTGGAATTGCATTATCATGGTTTAAATCATACCTATGCGACCGTTATCAGTTTGTAGTAGTAAATGAAGATATGTCACACCGATCGCAAGTTCAGTATGGAGTACCACAAGGCTCAGTGCTAGGACCGCTACTCTTCACCCTGTACATGCTACCACTGGGAGATATCATTAGGAAGCATGGCGTTAGTTTTCATTGTTATGCTGACGATACTCAGCTCTATATTTCTTCACGCCCTGAAGAAACTTACCAATTCACAAGATTAACGGAATGCATAGCTGATATAAAACATTGGATGACCGGCAATTTCCTGCAACTCAATTCAGAAAAAACTGAATTTTTAATTATTGGACAAAAAAGCTCCACAAGTAGTAACCTAGAATACTGTTTAACACTTGATGGCTGTTCTGTCAAGTCCTCGTCGTCAGTGAGGAACCTGGGTGTGCTCTTTGATACCAATCTTTCGTTTGAAAGCCACGTCTCTAGCATCTGTAAAACTGCTTTCTACCATCTTAAAAATATATCTAAATTACGGCACATGCTCTCAATGCAAAATGCTGAACAGTTAGTTCATGCGTTCATGACCTCAAGGTTAGATTATTGTAATGCTCTACTGGGTGGTTGCCCTGCTCGCTTAATAAATAAACTCCAGCTGGTCCAAAACGCAGCAGCTCGAGTTCTTACTAGAACCAGGAAGTATGACCATATTAGCCCAGTTCTGTCAACACTGCACTGGCTGCCTATTAAACATCGCATAAATTTTAAAATCTTACTTATTACTTACAAAGCACTAAATGGTTTAGCTCCCCAATACTTGAGCGAGCTCTTAACATATTATACTCCATCACGTCTACTGCGCTCTCTAAACTCTGGCCAGTTGATCATACCGAGAATATCCAAATCAACTGCAGGCGGTCGATCCTTTTCCTATTTAGCACCTAAACTCTGGAACAGTCTTCCTAACATTGTTCGGGAAGCAGACACACTCTGTCAGTTTAAATCTAGACTAAAAACACATCTCTTTACTGTGGCATACACATAAAACTCTTTTTCAATGAAATGATTGTTAGGCTGCATTAACTAGGTCAGCCGGAACCGGGAACACTTCCCATAACACCTGATGTACTCGTTACATCATCAGAAGAATGGCATCTACGCTAATGATAGTCTCTCTGTTTTATCCCGAGGTTTACTGCAGTCAGCCGGATCCGGGCCGTATCCAGTTCAGATGGTGGATCTGCGCCCGGAGAAGACCAACACAGGACCCCGAAGTGTCTGGGAGACCGTGATTATCCTCCCCCCTGCAACTGCCTCATCGACACGGCATCTCAATAAACCCGTCTCCGGCGTGATGACTCTGATTGTTCGAATATTACAATTAAATAATACTTAAATTGATATGTCATCCTCAATAAACCCGTCTCCAGCGTGTTGCCTCCGATCATTCGAATACTGCACTTTAATAATTATTTAATCAACATCATCCTCAATAAACCCGTCTCCAGCGTGTTGCCTCCGATCATTCGAATATTGCACTTTAATAATTATTTAATCAACATCATCCTCAATAAACCCGTCTCCAGCATGTTGCCCCCGGTCCCTCGAATATTCTGATCTATTATGACCTCCGAGCTGTAAAACTGGCAGAATAATAATAATAATAATACGCTGTTTGTTAATTGGCCAGAGGAGAACTGGCACCCCGACTGAGCCTGGTTTCTCCCAAGGTTTATTTTTCTCCATTAGGTCACCTAATGGGGTTTTGGTTTCCTTGCCACTGTTGCCTCTGGCTTGGCGTGCTCAGTTGGGGACACAAAATTTTTCAACTAAACATCGAAATACATCTAAATAATAAACTAAATTAACCATTTAAACTAAATTACTGATCAAATTATTGATCTAAAGCCCACACTGTCACTGTATGATACTTGAAATTTTTCCAGAATGGCTATACAGCTGAATAAAATTATGCTGCATTATTTTCCTGTTTAACACTGTAAAGCTGCTTTGAAACAATCTACATTGTTAAAAGCGCTATATAAATAAAGTTGACTTGACTTGACTTGACTTCCCTCTCTCTCCTCATGCCTCCGTCCCCTTCTCTTGCCTCGTCTGTTCTGACCCTCAGGTGGTGCAGGTGCTGTGACTGGAGCGGGGTGGAGTTGCTCTCTCCACGCCAAGCTGCCGACCTGCTTCCAGCCACTAGGGCGGCGGGAAAGCCTGTGCCGGCTTGTTGGTGCTGCGGGAATCCGGGGCATTTTATCGATTGGTGTCTGGTGATGGAGGTGGGGACGCTGGTCCGGGTCCCCGACGCTCCCACAAGCCGCCCCTGATCAAGCTGGGCTGTACCAAATACCCGTGAGTATCAAGGGGGGTACTTATCAAGCCTTGGTGGATTCCGGTTGTAACCAGACCTCCATCCACCAAAGCCTGATTCAGCCTAAGGCATTGGGTAACAGCCGTGTGGTTACGGTGAGGTGTGTGCACGGGGAAGGGGTGAACTATCCGTTGGTGCCCGTCACTATTCAATTTAGGGGACAAGCGCATAGTGTGGAGGTTGCAGTTAATCCGCACCTCCGACATCCGCTAATCCTGGGGACCAATTGGCCGGTGTTTAATACATTATTGGGGCACTTGTGTACGGATGCCTCTTGGGGAAAACGTTTGAAAAGGAAGGTGACGGTGGCTCAGTGGGGGGAGGCGGAGCCGGGACCTCTGGGTGCTGGCTCGGGGGAATTGAGCGCTCTCGAGACGCCCGTTCTCACAGACCGCGATGAACAGTCCCAGGATGAGACACTTAAACATGCGTTTAGTCAGGTCCGTTCCATCGACGGCCACCTCCTCCACCCTGATCAACCGCTCTCCTATCCCTATTTTGCGATCATAAAAGATAGGTTTTATCGGGTGACCCAAGACGCCCAGTCAAAGCAAGATCCAACCCAGTTATTGGTACCTAAAAGCCGCCGGGAAATGCTTTAAATAGTGCTTAAGCAGTTCCGCTCCGCACTATTTCGGCGAAAAGTGTTGCGAGTGCACTGTTTTCATGAATCTCCCGGGTGGGGATCCCGAAAGAGATTCTCACCGATCAATGTTCATGTCACGGACAGTCCGCAAACTTTACGAGTTATTGGGCATTAAATCGATTCGCACCAGCATCTATCACCCACTAACAGATGGTCTGGTGGAACGTTTTAATCGCACGTTGAAAACCATGGTTCGTAAGTTCGTTCACGAGGACGCCAAAAAATTGGGATAAGTGGCTGGAACCTCTGTTGTTCGCTGTATGCGAGGTCCCCCAATTCAGTATGTCCTGGACCTGAGAACAAAACTCCACACTTTGGGGCGGCTATCGATGGAGAATTTGTTCCAGGCTCAGGACAGACAAAAACAGCTGTACAACAGAGGGGCTAGGCTACGTCAATTTGCACCGGGAGATAAAGTTCTTGTGTTACTCCCTACTTCTAGCTCTAAATTGCTTGCAAAGTGGCAAGTGCCCTTTGAGGTCACACGGCGAGTTGGGGACCTCAACTATGAAGTTGTACGGTCAGATAGGGATGAGCACGTCAAATTTACCACCTCAACCTGTTAAAGAAATGGTCAGAGGTGGAGTCGGTGATGCTGGCGACGGTGGTGAGCGGCGAGTAGGATCTCAGAACAGAAGCGGTTCAAAAACCCCAATCTCTCGCTCTGGCCCCGGGCGGGGATCACCTTTCACCCTCACAGCTCACTGACGTGAAGGCATTACAAGCAGAGTTTGCTGACGTGTTCACCCCTACCTGGCCGGTTTAGTGCCTACACCTGACGGCTCGGTCCGCTTCTGTGTGGACTACCGAAAGGTAAACGCGGCGTCTAAGTTTGATGCTTATCCAATGCCGACTGATCTAACTAAAAAGGAGGTACCAGATACAGTGGGGATGGCTCCCCGGCCTGAGTCGGGCGGTGGGGGTATGTGGCGGAGGGGGCGGGGTTTTGCGACGTCTGTAGCGGGAGAGAGAGAGAGCGGAGCTGAGCGGTGAGTAAGTAGGTCAAGTGCAGATGAATAACACCTGTGTCTGATTGCAGTAATTGGCATGGAGAGACCGCACATAAGCCACTGCGAGGAGAGAGAGAGAGAGAGAGATGGACTGGGACTGTGCGAGTGGGCCTGCTCAGCCAGAGGAAACAAAGCTGAATCCGAGTGAAACTTTGAGTCAAGAGTTTTGAGTGTTTTGAGCTGAACGCCCACGTGTGTGTTTTGTGTTGAGAGAGGGAGGATCTGATTGTAGCTACAGAACAGGGCGCTTGCATTCTGAAGCACACCGTGTTGTGTTGAAGTAGCGCATGTTTGAAGTCTGGTGCAGGTGAAAATCTGTATCACCGTATCAGTGCCTGATTGAGGGGATACTCTTTTCTTCTCCGAAGAAAAGTCACTCCCATTCCATGCTGGAAGTTTATTGGGCGACTGTTTTGGCTTTCATGAGGACATTAATGGTGCTGCGCTAAAGCGCGCATTTTCGAGTGCTTTGGTTTTCAAGTGCTCTCTCTCCTCTGAGTGTGTGGTGAGCACACTGGTGCTATTGTACTGTGGCTGCCCTTGCATCATCCCAGTGATGAAATAAAAAAATTAATGCGCTAAAGCTCGCATTTTCGGTTCCTTAAGAGGGTCCTGGCATACTACTTTTTCGCTCCGTTTCGGGTACAGTCTAGAGTGTGAGTTTTTCATAGTATAGCCTACTCCATTGGCCACATCAGTGGAAAGGTGCTTTCGGCGCATGTGCACTATCTAGTGCAGTTTGGTTTTCGAGTGCTTTGGTTTTCGAGTGCTCTCTCTCCTCTACACCTATGGATGCTGAACACTGCTGGTGGTGGAGGAGAGACCCTGACATGAGTGTAAAGTGCTTTGAGTGTACAGTAGTACGTAGGAAACGTGCTTTATGATTCATGTATGTGCTCCGTCCACGGTCCCAAAAATTGGGCTGCACACGGACAGTGTCATCTGCAGACTCTCCTGATAGTGATAATTTACGTCACATGGACGGTTCACAGACTGTTGGGGGAACTCTGGCGTTCCGCTCCATCTGTTGAGAGTGTGAGCTTTTCAAGGTATACTCCTTTGGCCAGGAAGGCCCGGGTATTGTTAGTTTTCCGCATCCAGATGCGTCTCACGCGCAGTAGAATGAGCGCGGGTGACCGAGTTCAATACATGTGCAGTATAATTGTTGTGACTCTTCTGTAGGGATGTCGGCTATAAAAAAATGTCCCGATCAGGTTTTTTTGTCCTCGAGTCCGAGTCATTTGATTTTGAGTATCTACCGATACCGAGTCCCGATCCGATACTTCTATAAGTATATACTTCTAAATGTTAGTGGGCAGTAGATTATCTGCCATACCTCCTCTCTCCTTTTTTCGTAACTCTTTCTTTTTGTCTCCTCCTCTTGCCCTGTCTCTTCCCCTCCTAAAGCTGAGCTCTGGCTGATAGTCTTTTCATTGTTTAACATTTGATATATTAAAACAGCTGCCAAATATGAAATGTTAAGTTTGGCTACTTGCATCTCGCACCGTTTACTGAAGCGTGTTACTCGCACAGCAGCTTCTGCGTATAAAGCCTGCATACTTTAATCTGATTGGTCATCTCAAATATTTTGACATTGAGCGCTGACCGACCGCAGGCAGGGCATCTCAGATAAGAAGATATCCTTGCAGCATTAAAGTAGTGTTAATACTCTATTAGGCAATTATTTCGCAACATTTATTACATTTAACACATATTAACACTTTGTTGCCCTTGACTGTTCTAGTTGCTTCTATTGCTCTCATTTGTAAGTCACTTTGGATAAAAGTGTCTACTAAATGACTAATGTATTCTGTACACCTCGTCTAAATACAGAGGTCCAGACCTCATATCTGGCTACGGCCATCGTGTAGGCAGCCTAGCTTACCTCAACACTTCATGGTCGGAGATCTTACGTCTTGTTCAGCTAGTTTCTCCAGAGCCTTTACTGTACACAATATGTTGTGCTTGTATCAAATTGAAATGGATAAAGTGACTGCCTGGTGCTCGTAACTCGTTCTCACTTCAATAGAGCGGCAAAATCACCGAACGAGTTCATCAGCTGTGCGTGACGATCCAGCTGCTCTCGCGCTTCCAGTCTGTTGATGCGCTCGCGGTTTAATCAGGTAATGCCGTTTCTTCACCTGGCTTTTGATGCTTGTTCCCAATGCCATGCATTTGCAGCACTCGAGTAAATAACAGCGCTTAATATGTGGGGGCGTGGTGGGGTTTGGCGAGCGGCGCTCCAGGAAAAGGTTAGGTTCTCCCGATCGACTGTCAATCATTTCCTCGGCCAATCACAGGCCCCCTCCGTGCTTCAGCCCCAGCTAGCCCTTATGCTAATCCAGCCCTGTACATATATACATCAATAGATATATGGATATCTACGTATACATCCGAGTCCTGATCAGGAGGTGACGTCTGATTCCAATCGAGTCTCAAACCATGTGACCGGGCCCGATTTCCTACTCTTCTGTCGCTTCTGCTTTTCTTGTTGTATGCGCACCTTCCAAGCATTCTCAGAAATTGTGCTGCATGCTGACGGGATACTTTGGGCTCAAGTGCAGATGTCCGGAATGCGTGCTTCTGAGTGAACTTTGTTCGCAAGCGGTCAAGTCTCTCATACTGTGGCATGCGCACTGAAGACCCTCCTGTTGACGAGAATTACGTCATTTCGCCGGTTTCAGTGCAATCTATGACGTTGATTCTGCTGCTGAGCCACAGCGTGTAAGGGGAGTGAAAAGCTTTCGGCCAATCAGAGCGCTTCATTTTAACCCTCCGCTTCCATGCCCCTCCTAGCCAAATGCTTGGCGAGCCAGGCGGGCCGGATAACTGCAGGCTTGCATGGCTGAACCGCCTCATGGAGATGCGCTGTTGGCGGTTACAGCCGCGGATAATGTGACACAAAATTATATTTTAATTAAATTCGGGCGGGTGGCGGTTGAACCAATCAAATGGAAAACATACATTGTTAAATATTGTTACAGTGCACTAAGCAAACCTGCAAGCTCTGAGCCCAGCGGTCAGTATGGAGACTGCCTGGGTTATTTTCTTATGATATTAGTTATATTTTAAATCAGCCAGTCATTGTAGCCTAGCACTCGGGGATAGGCATTTAAAAATGACAGCGCGAGATGTTCAGAAGAACGCAAGAGCTAAACTTCTACAAGCTCAATAACATCCACAGCAAAAAAAATAAGGTAAGAAAAAATAGTCTGAAAACTTGGTTATGGCTTATTAGCTGATGTGCAAGGCTAGCGGGAAGTTTTGGGGTTGTTATGGATAATTAACATGTGAACATGCACAGTTGTGCGGAGGACTTCCAGTGAATGAGTAGAGTTGGCGTTTCTGTAATATCAAAGCTCCATCATCTGTTGTATGATTTTGTGGCCTGCTGGTATAAATGAATGAACGTAACTGTTGTGTAGCATTGCTTTCGTTTGAGGGGCTTAACTCGCACCAGACAAAACGTTCCCTGATCGTGACAGATGGCCGAATCACATGACACATTAGCATTAGCATTATAGCCTAGCCTACAGTATCAAACAGACCAAAGCCCTCTGATGCAGGGAAGATGAAAAATGGGGATAAAGATGAATGCGGAAAGTGATGTAATGAATGAACAGTTTATCTAGTTGCATAGTATTAAGATGCTAGTAAATGAATGGCAGTTATTTTTACCTTAAACTTTATGCTAACAATTGTCCTGTGTTGTCTAGAGGCAGTGAGACGGTCACAATCTGTGATGTGGCCCTTAAACACCGCCACAGACCTGAAGACACTTCTGTACTCATGCTCTCGATGTTAGAGGGCCACATCACCTGAACACTACAGGCTTAGCCCTGACCCTTAGAGACTGCAGGACTGAACGTGTGTGTGTGTGTGTGTGTGTGTGTGTCTGATGCATGAGTACAACCCTAACCCTAACCCTAACCCTAACCCTAACCCTGAGCAGAGCTCAAGAACACACACTCCACACATATGTTATTTCTTTCAGCATTTATTTATGGATCAACAAAATGTAGGCCTTACAAAAAAAGTGTTTGTGTGTGTGTGTGTGTGTGTGTGGTCCTTGCAGTGACAAACAGAAACAGGTCAACACCATAAACACACAATACCGTCACCAGACATCAGAGGAGGCTTCAGACTTCATTTACTCAGATCATCTTATACACAAGGGGTGTGTGTGAGAGAGAGTGTGTGTGTGTGTGAGAGAGTGTGTGAGTGTGAGCGAGAGAGAGTGTGTGAGTGTGAGCGAGAGAGAGAGAAAGTGTGCGAGAGTGTGTGAGAGAGATAATGTGTGCGAGTGTGTGTGTGTGTGTGTGTGTGTGTGTGTGAGATCAGTCTTGTATTCTGTGTGTGTGTGTGTGATCAGTCTTGTATTCAGTGTGTGTGTGTTCAGTCTTGTATTCAGTGTGTGTGTGTTCAGTCTTGTATTCTGTGTGTGTGTGTGTGTGTGTGTGTGTGTGTGTGTGTGTGATCAGTCTTGTATTCTCTGTGTGTGTGTGTGTGTGTGTGTGTGTTCAGTCTTGCATTCTGTGTGTGTGTGTGTGTGTGTGTTCAGTCTTGTATTCTGAGAATGCTTCTCTTCTCTATATCGTTCATCTCCTTTAATATCAGAGAAACATTGTACCGAAGCTCCTGGAACTTCACAACTGGAACCTACAAAACACAGAGAGAGAGAGAGAGAATGATGAATCTCACACACACACACACACACACACACACAGCTGTAGTAGTTCATATGAACTGTCACAGATACACACACTCACATGAACAGTCTGTGTTACTCTGAGTGTTCTGAGTTCAGAGTGTGTGTGTGACTGAGTGAGTGAGTGTGTGTGTGTGTGTGTGTGTGTGTGTGTGTGTGTGTGTGTGTGTCCACAGTGATCCAGTGGTCAGGGCTGTTCCAGAGAGCAGGTCACAGAAGCGGCCCATAACACCCGGTCAGCAACACAGGTCAGGTGACCTTCACTCAACACAGGTCAGGTGACCTTCACTCAACACAGGTCAGGTGACCTTCACTCAACACAGGTCAGGTGACCTTCACTCAACACAGGTCAGGTGACCTTCACTCAACACAGGTCAGGTGACCTTCACTCACAGATGCTTCAAACTTACAGTGATGATAGGAAATCAAGTGGCGTGTCAATTAGAGAATGATTACGTCATGGCCTCTTGCTGTCACGTGACAAATTGGGCGGAGTCTGAGCCCTACACCATTCCGGGATCCCACGCTATCGGTTTCCAGGGGCAACATTGTAAGAGCGATACAGAGATCAGAGCAGGAAAGACGGCTGGAGGAATTATCATCGCGGCGTTTAAGCGGAGAAATTACGAGAAAACTTAGAAGAACTGGAGCAGAAGAGGTCTCTCACAGGGAGAAACTTACCACCAGCGCCAAGCTGAGGTGTTTAGAGAAGCGGATATCAAAAACATGACCCATACGAGCTGACACAGCAGAACTCAGAACTCCTTACCACCTTACACTGAAATGTGTCTAAATATATTTCCTGTGCATTCTGAATAATAAATATCTCTCCAGTATCCTGCAGCAGTCCAGTGCTCGTCATCATTAGCAGTGTTTTTCTCTTACTGATCATACTTTATACCTGTTGAGTTTACATTTTTAAATGAATTTGACTAAAACTTTAAATGATCGTTTGTGTGCGCTGGTGCTTTTATTCCAGCCTTCTTAAGTAGAATGAATGCTCGGTACGGGCCTTAAGTGAATGTAACGTTAACAATGTTAAATATTGAATTAATCTTAAACAGTATGCACACAGTAGAGGAAAATGACAGTCAACTAGGCCTACCTTGAATATTAATTAAGCGTTTTGGGCATAAACATGTTTATAACATACAGCATGTGTCCCAAAAATGAGCTTATATACCGCAGGGACAAAAACTGTACATTTGGAACTTTTATTCTGAAAGCGCGAGTGCGACAAAGATGATATTCAGTTTTGCCAGCAAGTCAAAGCCAGAGTGATCGGTCACATTTCATGCTATGTTTGAATAATCACAGCTCCATATTCTTCACTCTTCACCTATAGTCAGACTCGGAGCATCTGATTGGTAGAGAGAGGTTTACAGCTTTAACTGGAATATCTCTCAACGCTGTGAGGTGAACGAGTCTCAGTCAAGCAAACTTTTTAAAACTGAATTATGGATACGACGATGCATATATGACATTAAACCAACAATGGAGTTTTGAATGGAACGTGTGTTATGCTTTGCGAGAGATGCTAACTAACGTTACGCTAGATAGCTAGCAATCGATTTCTGTGTTAACCTGAGCAGAAGTACAATGTTCTGTCATCTCATAATGCCACCCCGGAAAAAATACAACCACAGGAAATAACATTGCTGGAGTTCTTTACAAAGAGTAAAGGTTAGTGTAAGTAATTATACACATTTTACACAGGACAACATCTAACCTATCATTTACCAAGCCTATATTTACATTAATATATATATATATTAGTGCTGGGCATTGATTAAAAAAAATTAACTAATTAATCACTTTTTTTTCTGTAATTAATCGCAAGTTTTTAATATTTTGATATTGTAATAATTTCAGTTATTCTTCAAATTAATGTATAAACAATTTAAAGACAGCATATTTTAAATATGTGTTGTATTGTCATCTTTTTATGAATGAAGGCCAGTATCACTGATACTAAAGTGTCTATGAAACATTAATGACGTTACATTACAGTATAACTGAAAGCTCCCAATTTCAACATTTATTAGGCTTTAAAAAACAACTTTTAATTTAAGTGAACTTAAAACAATCTTTACATAAACCCATTATAATAAATGTTATATTTACCCATGGCCTTCCCTGTCAGACACATATACAGAAATGTAATAGTTATCTTTCTTAACTGCATAAATAATAAATGAAATATAGATGAATCATCATTAAAGCTGCACTTGTCTCTGTTCCCGTTGTTCTGTGATGAACATTAATGACATCATCATCAGTGCTACTGTCACTTTAAGAACATCCGCATCTCATTTCCTCACAACTCTTTAAGTTCATTTAAGACGTTATTTAACTCATTTAAGACTCCTAATATGAGAATACTCAACATCCTCTGTGTTATTGTTTGTTCAAGAGCAAAAGAGAACTCGATGCGAGCAGGAAACTGACGCCAGTGTGTCTGTGCGTCGAGTGTGTGTGTGTGTGTGTGTGTGTGTGTGTGTCAAGAGTGTCCCTTGATTAGCTGACATGAGACGCATCCACACACACACACACACACACACACACAGACAGGACACCAGGCACGTGCAGAGGGGGGGGCTTTGGGTGCTCGAGCCCCTGCCCTTTTTCAAAATGAATCAAAAGTGCCCCTCTCAGACACATATCAATGATAATATTGTGGTCAATAAAACTAAATAAATGTGATTATTATAACATGACAATGCATACAATAGTAACGAACGGCTCAAAAGTCGGACAATTTCTGTTGAGGCGTTGCCATAACGCGTTGCTATGGGTCGCGTGCGTTTTGATTGACAGCTGAGTTTCACTGTTCGGAAACGGCTCTCGAGCCAAATATGGTCCTTTCAGAGAGTGTGTGGCCTCACGGGAAAAAATAAACCAATATATTTTTTTTCATCCATAATCAGAGCTAATGTGTTGATTTAATTACAAAGCTATATATTAGGTATATATTTTAAAGTATTACACTATTCACCAATGCCCGTTTGTCATGTATAGGCTTTACACCAACCAATCGTGATCTGGCAAAGTAACGTTAAGTTCAAAGTCCATTGGGCGATGTGAAGCGGTAATTTTCTGTTCTTATTCATAAATCGGCTGAAAATGACATGGACAGACGAACTAACGTTTGTGGAACAATTTCCTGCGGTTTGGCTCATTTTATAAATCGCATCACTGACAAAATGGATTTTAACAGACAACAAACAAATCCCTGCACAAAACCACAGCAGCAAAAGTCGCATTAATGGTAAGTAGTGTTAAATTCACTTGTGTTTATGTAGCTTATATTGATACATCGTTTACTATTTCATGAAACTATCAAAGTTAACAAAACCCAAGTGCCAGCGGCTCCTACAGGCCTGTGTGTGAAGTGTAGGCTGGAGAAATGGTTCCATGAAAGGACTTTATTATATTACCATTTTTGAATATTATGCAGCATTATGAAATAAGTCTCTTATGTTCATCAAGCCTGCATTTATTTCATAAAAAACAGCAATATTGCGAAATATATTAAAATAATGTTTTTCTATTTTAAAATAATTTAAAATATAATTTATTCCTGTGATCACAGCTGTATTTTCAGCATCATTACTCCACTCTTCAGTGTCACATGATCATTCAGAAATCATTCTAATATGAGGATTTAATGTCAATGATGGAAACTGTGATACTATTTTAAAGATTATTTGATTAATAAAAAGTTAAAAAGAACAATGTAATATTTCACAATATTAGGCGACTGTTTTTTCTGTATTTTTGATTAAATAAATGCAGGCTTGATGAGCGTAAGGATATATATATATATATATATGTGTGTATATGTGTATATATATATATATATGTGTGTGTGTGTGTGTATATATATATATATATTTACATATTGCCCCTTTTTTACATTTGAGCCCCTGCCCCTGACGAACTCTCTGCACGGCCCTGCAGGACACTGACACACACACACACACACACACAGACAGGACACTGACACACACACACACAGACAGGACACTGACACACACAGACACAGACAGGACACTGACACACACACACACAGACAGGACACTGACACACACACACACACACACAGACAGGACACTGACACACACACACACAGACAGGACACTGACACACACAGACAGGACACTGACACACACAGACACAGACAGGACACTGACACACACACACACAGACAGGACACTGACACACACACACACACACACAGACAGGACACTGACACACACACACACAGACAGGACACTGACACACACACACACACACACAGACAGGACACTGACACACACACACACAGACAGGACACTGACACACACAGACACAGACAGGACACTGACACACACAGACACAGACAGGACACTGACACACACACACACACACACAGACAGGACACTGACACACAGACACAGACAGGACACTGACACACACACACACACACACAGACACAGACAGGACACTGACACACACACACACACACACACAGACAGGACACTGACACACACACACACACACACACACACACACACTGACACACACACAGACAGACACACACACACACAGACAGGACACTGACACACACACAGGACATTGGCATACAGCGCGCTCTCTTGTGTCTTGTCGCTTGGAAGCATTTACATGAATAAGAGCGTGACGATCATGTAACGCTAAGCAAAAATTGATATAAAAACGGACGCTGCGTTATTTGCGTTAAATATTTTTAATGCGTTAAGCTGAAAAAATGAATCGCCCGCGTTAACGCGTTAATTTGCCCAGCCCTAATATATATATAATGTGTCATCAGGAGAAGGCTGGCACTGCAGCGTGTGAGGTTTGAACATCTAATCATAGTTGTAATGGATTAAACTCAGGGATGGAGGTTGAGTTGCTGTTCAATGCCAATTCCTCAACAAACAGATATAATACAATATGCTCAGTTTCTCATAAGCCTTGAGTACACTTAATAATTGTTTTCAAGCTCTTTGACTTCAGTAGCAGGGACTCTGACTAAATGTTAACATACATAGTACATTTAACCCTTGTGCATCAATTTAAAGAGTTACACATCGGTCCATAGAGGACAAAAATATCCATGACAAAAAACTGTCACTGTTTGGACTTATTTTAAAGAAGACACTTGGCAGATTATTGCTGAAGCCAAACTAAAAGTTTAAAAAGTGAAACGAAACAAAAACAGTTATAGATTTACGTTTATGAAAATGATTTATGTATATTTACAAATAGTACAAAAAGCCTATTAATAAAAGATTGCATCATTTTATATTTAAATGGCAATGGGATTTTTTTTTTTAAATCAAAATTTGGGACATTTTTGTCCAAAAGGTGCCGAGAGGAAGTATTTTGTGTACTTTGTAACTGAAAAAGCCACAAATGTCCATATGGATGCACAAGGGTTAATGATTCCTCATCTGCCCAGCACATCACATGCTGGAAGCACTTATTAATCAGAGGATCTTCATCGTGTAGTTTAGAAATGAGCTCTTCTTTGGCTCAGGAGCTTCCCTTAGACATGATGACAGCATGCTGATGTGTTTTAGGGTCAGGAAGGCGGAGACAGGAGAGGATAGCACAGGCCTGAGGTCAGCTCTTAAAAACACGAGTGATAACACTGTGTCTGCTGTACACAGAGAGGTCAGTATTTGTGCATCTGCAAAGCATTGCTTTGAAATCTTACATATTAAATGTTCAATCTGTGACAAAACCGTATTACATGTTTTTGCCTTTTTACTTTGTCAAGTCCCTGTCAGATACTGTACTATATTTACTGGTGCTGGTGTTTCCTGAATGCTAGTGTTGTTCATCATGCAGGAGGATCATCTAATGGTTGAGACGGGCAGAAAGAGAGAGAGAGAGACAGAAGCAGGTCGACAGGTAAGAGATGTCGGAGATTAGCCCTTTATAAGCTTGATGGAAGCGTAGTCTCGTGGCTTTGAGTGTGCTTTAGGGAGTTCAGAGCAGGACAGAAGCAGGGACAGAGAGTTGAGTGACACTGAAGACTCAAGTCAGAGGATAGAGCCATATATCAGCCAGATATCAGCCACATATCAGCCACATATCAGCCACATATCAGTCACATATCAGCCACATATCAGTCACATATCAGCCATATATCAGCCATATATCAGCCACATATCAGCCACATATCACCCATATATCAGCCACATATCAGCCACATATCACCCATATATCAGCCACATATCAGCCACATATCAGCCAGATATCAGCCACATATCAGCCACATATCAGCCACATATCAGTCACATATCAGCCACATATCAGTCACATATCAGCCATATATCAGCCATATATCAGCCACATATCAGCCACATATCACCCATATATCAGCCACATATCAGCCACATATCAGCCACATATCAGCCATATATCAGCCACATATCAGCCATATATCAGCCATATATCAGCCACATATCAGCCACATATCACCCATATATCAGCCATATATCAGCCACATATCAGCCACATATCACCCATATATCAGCCATATATCAGCCATATATCAGCCACATATATCAGCCACATATATCAGCCACATATATCAGCCACATATCAGTCTTATATCAGCCACATATCAGCCACATATCAGTCTTATATCAGCCACATATCAGCCACATATCAGCCATATATCAGCCACATATCAGCCATATATCAGCCACATATCAGCCACATATCAGCCACATATCAGCCACATATCAGCCATATATCAGCCACATATCAGCCACATATCAGCCATATATCAGCCATATATCAGCCATATATCAGTCTTATATCAGCCATATATCAGCCACATATCAGCCACATATCAGCCATATATCAGCCATATATCAGCCACATATCAGTCTTATATCAGCCATATATCAGCCACATATCAGTCACATATCAGTCTTATATCAGCCATATATCAGCCATATATCAGTCACATATCAGCCACATATCAGCCACATATCAGCCACATATCAGCCATATATCAGCCACATATCAGCCACATATCAGCCATATATCAGCCATATATCAGCCATATATCAGCCACATATCAGTCTTATATCAGCCATATATCAGCCATATATCAGCCACATATCAGTCTTATATCAGCCATATATCAGCCACATATCAGTCACATATCAGCCATATATCAGCCATATATCAGCCACATATCAGCCACATATCACCCATATATCAGCCATATATCAGCCATATATCAGCCACATATATCAGCCACATATATCAGCCACATATATCAGCCACATATCAGTCTTATATCAGCCACATATCAGCCACATATCAGTCTTATATCAGCCACATATCAGCCACATATCAGCCATATATCAGCCACATATCAGCCATATATCAGCCACATATCAGCCACATATCAGCCACATATCAGCCATATATCAGCCACATATCAGCCACATATCAGCCATATATCAGCCATATATCAGCCATATATCAGCCACATATCAGTCTTATATCAGCCATATATCAGCCACATATCAGCCATATATCAGCCACATATCAGCCACATATCAGCCACATATCAGCCACATATCAGCCACATATCAGCCACATGTCAGCCACATGTCAGCCACATGTCAGCCACATGTCAGCCAGATATCAGCCACATATCAGCCAGATATCAGCCAGATATCAGCCACATATCAGCCATATATCAGCCACATATCAGCCACATATCAGCCACATATCAGCCACATATCAGCCACATATATCAGCCACATATATCAGCCACATATCAGCCACATATCAGCCACATATCAGCCACATATCAGCCACATATCAGCCACATATCAGTCACATATCAGTCACATATCAGCCACATATCAGTCACATATCAGCCACATATCAGCCACATATCAGCCACATATCAGCCACATATCAGCCACATATCAGCCACATATCAGTCACATATCAGCCATATATCAGTCACATATCAGCCACATATCAGCCACATATCAGCCATATATCAGCCATATATCAGCCATATATCAGCCACATATCAGCCACATATCAGCCATATATCAGCCATATATCAGCCATATATCAGTCTTATAGAGTTTGACATTTACAAGAGAGTGGCTGCTTTATGATGCATTGAAGAAAAGGGGTTTTGTGTTTCTATTGGAAGAAAGTGTATCAAGAAAAACCCACACCCTTTGCAGCAAAAGCAGAGCCTGCCTTTATAAATACAGGATTTAAAGATGGGAAAAGAGCGATTGACCAATGTAAAGCACATGCAGGTAAATCATCCTGTAGATGGCCAATGGTCCAGCATCCAGCTTGGGGAAGAGTGAGTCTAGCAAATATTCAACCTCAGAACATCTTGGTCGACTGAAATTCAGGGCCCGTATTCATAAAGAATCTAATGCAAAGAGCAGCTCCTAGTGACAAAATTCTAAGAAAATTCTTAGAAATGTGGGCGTTACTCTTAAAATTAAATAAAAAATCCTAACAAAGAAAAAAGTATTTCAGAAAGCATCTTAACCCTTAAAAGAGGACTTAAGGTCAGATTTGTTTGGAGCACGGACGAGGACTTTTAAGAGGATTAAGAGTTTCTTTAGTGGAGAAAATGGCAGAAAGATGAAGAGAGAGAAGAAATGTGTTGAAGATGATGGAGGACAGTGACTTAATAAGACCTATAGATTAGATCATGTTTGTTTCACTAAACCCAACTTTCAAACCAACAATTAAATAGACATGCCAGCAATCAGTGTGATTGGAAAGAGTGGAACAATGTTTATAATTCTAAGCCAATCAAATACCTTATAGGAAATTAACAGCATGGTAAATAATAAAAGGATTTATATATATATATATATATAGTGTTTGTGTGTGTTTGAGTGAGAGAGAACTGTAAAATAGGACAATTTGCGCTTGTAATTTCAAATTGAAGCCTTAGAATAGACCCTATACTTAAAAGCGCTCCTTATTTCCCCTTTTTGGACAACCAACCAATCACAGTCTTCAAAAGCCTGTGTCATGCGTAGGAACGGGGTCAGCCCCGCCTCTTCACTGAGATAAGAGTGTGTGTATTCTCCTTGCTCAGAGTTCTCAGATCGGCTCTGAATAGCTCTTCAGCTAAGACTCCGACGTAAAAGTGTTTCAGCTAAATTAGGAGTTTTCTGAGAGGACTCTTAGAATCTTTATGAATACGGGCGCAGAAATTTTCGACTAAAAATGACGTTATGAAAAACAAGCGTTAAATGAATTAGCTGTGCACTGTGCGCTGTAGTTGGTGGCCTTGTTGTCTGCCTAAATGAATTATAAATAAACATAAACTAGTAGGCTATTTGCAGTATATTAAATAGTTTTTGAGCTGATTATTTTGCACTGAAGTGAGTCAGCTTAAAGACTTAAAGCTTTTACTCTTAAACACAAAAGGCACGTCCACTTTAATAAAGAAAGAATATTTATTAAACAAGCCAGATCAAGAGCTCACAATTAAATAAATAATATAAGTTACAGATAACTAGCCTTCTTCAGTCTGTCTCTTCTCCAGTGGGCGGGGCTAATCCAAAAGTGGGAACAATGGGGGTGTTCTGAAGACAGACTGATACTGATACTGATACTGATAATGAAATGAACGTCGACCAATCAGAATTGTGGTCGAGCCAGAACGTATCGACCAATAATCAACTAATGGACTGAGAGATTACAGAAAGACAAAGCAGAGGATGATGTCCTTTTAAACAAATGGTTGCAGAGGCCCAAGAATACACTAGCCCAAAGATCCAGAACGAAATTCTGTCCAAAATGAGCAATAGTATTGTGGAATAGCTGAGCCAATCAGGAATCTACCCATTCTTCAGTATGCCATTATCATTGATGGAACAAGACATAGCTCAGTTTCAGAAAGGCAGAACAGTGTTGGGTCTAACCCTTGCCTGTCCAGTGGATCAGAGCTTGAACGCCTGAACTTCTCTATCAGAGAGAACTGCAGCTGCTGAAGCGTCAGGACCTCACTCATGGCCAAAAGACATGAGGAAAGCTTCCTAACCCTGAAGAGGCCATGGTTCAGTCTTCAGGTGTTAGGCCCATTACACTTCCACAGAGCAGACCATCCCCAAACGCTTCTCTGGAGGAGCTGAAGCACATCCGCTCATCAGCAAAGGCCATTCTTTAAAGTCCTGGATACTGTAGATGCACACACACCTGCTGGTGTTCACTCCTCATATACATTAGCAACGGCTAACGGCTAAAGCTCCTGATGGCCAGTCAGAGGTCATCCGCCCACTGACCCGGGCCGGTCACATGACCTGCGCTCTGGCCCAGTCCCCTGTGTTCACTGTGGGAGCCGTGTTCATAATGTTCTGCTCAGTCGTCATTGATCATGTTCTGAGAGAGAGAATGACCGGTGTGTGTGTGAGAGGAACATTACCTGGAACCGATACACCTGTCCGTCTGAGAGCTTGATCTGCATGAGGATGGACGGCTGCAGCGCTCGAGC
>JARQWZ010005349.1:30000-80171 GCA_033150135.1 Gobio occitaniae
CACATACAGCACACACACACTTTCTGCTCCGCATACAACACACACACACTTTCTGCTCCGCATACAGCACACACACACTTTCTGCTCCACATACAGCACACACACACTTTCTGCTCCGCATACAGCACACACACACTTTCTGCTCCGCATACAACACACACACACTTTCTGCTCCACATACAGCACACACACACTTTCTGCTCCGCATACAGCACACACACACTTTCTGCTCCGCATACAGCACACACACACTTTCTGCTCCACATACAGCACACAGCACACACACACTTCTGCTCCACATACAGCACACACACACTTTCTGCTCCACATACAGCACACACACACTTTCTGCTCCACATACAGCACACACACACTTTCTGCTCCACATACAGCACACACACACTTTCTGCTCCACATACAGCACACACACACTTTCTGCTCCACATACAGCACACACACACTTTCTGCTCCACATACAGCACACACACACTTTCTGCTCCACATACAGCACACACACACTTTCTGCTCCACATACAGCACACACACACTTTCTGCTCCACATACAGCACACACACACTTTCTGCTCCACATACAGCACACACACACTTTCTGCTCCACATACAGCACACACACACTTTCTGCTCCGCATACAGCACACACACACTTTCTGCTCCACATACAGCACACACACACTTTCTGCTCCACATACAGCACACACACACTTTCTGCTCCACATACAGCACACACACATTTCTGCTCCACATACAGCACACACACACTTCTGCTCCACATACAGCATACAGCACACACACACTTCTGCTCCACATACAGCATACAGCACACACACACTTTCTGCTCCACATACAGCACACACACACTTTCTGCTCCACATACAGCACACACACACTTTCTGCTCCGCATACAGCACACACACACTTTCTGCTCCACATACAGCACACACACACTTTCTGCTCCACATACAACACACACACATTTCTGCTTCACATACAGCACACACACACTTCTGCTCCACATACAGCACACACACACTTTCTGCTCCACATACAGCACACACACACTTTCTGCTCCGCATACAGCACACACACACTTTCTGCTCCGCATACAGCACACACACACTTTCTGCTCCGCATACAGCACACACACACTTTCTGCTCCACATACAGCACACACACACTTTCTGCTCCGCATACAGCACACACACACTTCTGCTCCACATACAGCACACACACACTTTCTGCTCCGCATACAGCACACACACACTTTCTGCTCCACATACAGCACACACACACTTCTGCTCCACATACAGCACACACACACTTTCTGCTCCACATACAGCACACACACACTTTCTGCTCCACATACAGCACACACACACTTTCTGCTCCACATACAGCACACACACACTTTCTGCTCCACATACAGCACACACACACTTTCTGCTCCACATACAGCACACACACACTTTCTGCTCCACATACAGCACACACACACTTTCTGCTCCACATACAGCACACACACACTTTCTGCTCCACATACAGCACACACACACTTTCTGCTCCACATACAGCACACACACACTTTCTGCTCCACATACAGCACACACACACTTTCTGCTCCACATACAGCACACACACACTTTCTGCTCCACATACAGCACACACACACTTTCTGCTCCACATACAGCACACACACATTTCTGCTCCACATACAGCACACACACACTTCTGCTCCACATACAGCATACAGCACACACACACTTTCTGCTCCACATACAGCACACAGCACACACACACTTTCTGCTCCGCATACAGCACACACACACTTTCTGCTCCACATACAGCACACACACACTTTCTGCTCCACATACAGCACACACACACTTTCTGCTCCACATACAGCACACACACACTTTCTGCTCCGCATACAGCACACACACACTTTCTGCTCCACATACAGCACACACACACTTTCTGCTCCACATACAGCACACACACACTTTCTGCTCCACATACAGCACACACACACTTTCTGCTCCACATACAGCACACACACACTTTCTGCTCCACATACAGCACACACACACTTTCTGCTCCACATACAGCACACACACACTTTCTGCTCCACATACAGCACACACACACTTTCTGCTCCGCATACAGCACACACACACTTTCTGCTCCGCATACAACACACACACACTTTCTGCTCCACATACAGCACACACACACTTTCTGCTCCGCATACAGCACACACACACTTTCTGCTCCGCATACAGCACACACACACTTTCTGCTCCGCATACAGCACACACACACTTTCTGCTCCACATACAGCACACACACACTTTCTGCTCCACATACAGCACACACACACTTTCTGCTCCGCATACAGCACACACACACTTTCTGCTCCACATACAGCACACACACACTTTCTGCTCCACATACAGCACACACACACTTTCTGCTCCACATACAGCACACACACACTTTCTGCTCCACATACAGCACACACACACTTTCTGCTCCGCATACAACACACACACACTTTCTGCTCCGCATACAGCACACACACACTTTCTGCTCCACATACAGCACACACACACTTTCTGCTCCACATACAGCACACACACACTTTCTGCTCCGCATACAGCACACACACACTTTCTGCTCCACATACAGCACACACACACTTTCTGCTCCGCATACAACACACACACACTTTCTGCTCCACATACAGCACACACACACTTTCTGCTCCGCATACAACACACACACACTTTCTGCTCCACATACAGCACACACACACTTTCTGCTCCGCATACAGCACACACACACTTTCTGCTCCGCATACAGCACACACACACTTTCTGCTCCGCATACAGCACACACACACTTTCTGCTCCGCATACAACACACACACACTTTCTGCTCCACATACAGCACACACACACTTTCTGCTCCACATACAGCACACACACACTTTCTGCTCCGCATACAACACACACACACTTTCTGCTCCACATACAGCACACACACACTTTCTGCTCCGCATACAGCACACACACACTTTCTGCTCCACATACAGCACACACACACTTTCTGCTCCGCATACAACACACACACACTTTCTGCTCCACATACAGCACACACACACTTTCTGCTCCGCATACAGCACACACACACTTTCTGCTCCGCATACAGCACACACACACTTTCTGCTCCGCATACAGCACACACACACTTTCTGCTCCGCATACAGCACACACACACTTTCTGCTCCACATACAGCACACACACACTTTCTGCTCCGCATACAGCACACACACACTTTCTGCTCCGCATACAGCACACACACACTTTCTGCTCCGCATACAGCACACACACACTTTCTGAGTGAGAGAGAACACACACCTCTGGTCTGAGAGAGAACACACACCTCTGGTCTGAGAGAGAACACACACCTCTGGTCTGAGAGAGAACACACACCTCGGGTCTGAGAGAGAACACACAACTCTGGTCTGAGAGAGAACACACAACTCTGGTCTGAGAGAGAACACACACCTCTGGTCTGAGTGAGAACACACACCTCTGGTCTGAGTGACAACACACACCTCGGGTCTGAGTGAGAACACACACCTCGGGTCTGAGAGAGAACACACACCTCGGGTCTGAGTGAGAACACACACCTCGGGTCTGAGTGAGAACACACACCTCTGGTCTGAGAGAGAACACACACCTCTGGTCTGAGTGAGAACACACACCTCGGGTCTGAGTGAGAACACACACCTCTGGTCTGAGTGAGAACACACACCTCTGGTCTGAGTGAGAACACACACCTCGGGTCTGAGTGAGAACACACACCTCGGGTCTGAGTGAGAACACACACCTCGGGTCTGAGTGAGAACACACACCTCGGGTCTGAGAGAGAACACACACCTCGGGTCTGAGTGAGAACACACACCTCGGGTCTGAGTGAGAACACACACCTCGGGTCTGAGTGAGAACACACACCTCGGGTCTGAGTGAGAACACACACCTCGGGTCTGAGTGAGAACACACACCTCTGGTCTGAGTGAGAACACACACCTCTGGTCTGAGAGAGAACACACACCTCGGGTCTGAGTGACAACACACACCTCGGGTCTGAGTGAGAACACACACCTCTGGTCTGAGTGAGAACACACCTCGGGTCTGAGTGAGAACACACACCTCGGGTCTGAGTGAGAACACACACCTCTGGTCTGAGTGAGAACACACCTCGGGTCTGAGTGAGAACACACACCTCGGGTCTGAGTGAGAACACACACCTCTGGTCTGAGTGAGAACACACCTCGGGTCTGAGTGAGAACACACACCTCTGGTCTGAGAGAGAACACACACCTCGGGTCTGAGACAGAACACACACCTCTGGTCTGAGACAGAACACACACCTCGGGTCTGAGACAGAACACACACCTCGGGTCTGAGTGAGAACACACACCTCTGGTCTGAGTGAGAACACACCTCGGGTCTGAGTGAGAACACACACCTCTGGTCTGAGAGAGAACACACACCTCGGGTCTGAGACAGAACACACACCTCTGGTCTGAGACAGAACACACACCTCGGGTCTGAGACAGAACACACACCTCGGGTCTGAGTGAGAACACACACCTCGGGTCTGAGTGAGAACACACACCTCGGGTCTGAGAGAGAACACACACCTCGGGTCTGAGTGAGAACACACACCTCGGGTCTGAGAGAGAACACACACCTCGGGTCTGAGTGAGAACACACACCTCGGGTCTGAGAGAGAACACACACCTCGGGTCTGAGTGAGAACACACACCTCGGGTCTGAGTGACAACACACACCTCTGGTCTGAGTGAGAACACACACCTCTGGTCTGAGTGAGAACACACACCTCGGGTCTGAGAGAGAACACACACCTCTGGTCTGAGAGAGAACACACACCTCGGGTCTGAGTGAGAACACACACCTCGGGTCTGAGAGAGAACACACACCTCGGGTCTGAGTGAGAACACACACCTCGGGTCTGAGAGAGAACACACACCTCGGGTCTGAGTGAGAACACACACCTCGGGTCTGAGTGAGAACACACACCTCGGGTCTGAGTGAGAACACACACCTCGGGTCTGAGAGAGAACACACACCTCTGGTCTGAGAGAGAACACACACCTCTGGTCTGAGAGAGAACACACACCTCTGGTCTGAGACAGAACACACACCTCTGGTCTGAGACAGAACACACACCTCTGGTCTGAGAGAGAACACACACCTCGGGTCTGAGAGAGAACACACACCTCGGGTCTGAGACAGAACACACACCTCGGGTCTGAGAGAGAACACACACCTCTGGTCTGAGACAGAACACACACCTCGGGTCTGAGAGAGAACACACACCTCGGGTCTGAGAGAGAACACACACCTCTGGTCTGAGACAGAACACACACCTCTGGTCTGAGACAGAACACACACCTCGGGTCTGAGACAGAACACACACCTCGGGTCTGAGAGAGAACACACACCTCGGGTCTGAGTGAGAACACACACCTCTGGTCTGAGAGAGAACACACACCTCTGGTCTGAGAGAGAACACACACCTCTGGTCTGAGAGAGAACACACACCTCTGGTCTGAGAGAGAACACACACCTCGGGTCTGAGAGAGAACACACACCTCGGGTCTGAGACAGAACACACACCTCGGGTCTGAGTGAGAACACACACCTCGGGTCTGAGTGAGAACACACACCTCGGGTCTGAGTGAGAACACACACCTCGGGTCTGAGTGAGAACACACACCTCGGGTCTGAGTGAGAACACACACCTCGGGTCTGAGTGAGAACACACACCTCGGGTCTGAGTGAGAACACACACCTCGGGTCTGAGTGAGAACACACACCTCGGGTCTGAGTGAGAACACACATCTCGGGTCTGAGACAGAACACACACCTCGGGTCTGAGTGAGAACACACACCTCGGGTCTGAGTGAGAACACACATCTCGGGTCTGAGACAGAACACACACCTCGGGTCTGAGAGAGAACACACATCTCGGGTCTGAGACAGAACACACACCTCGGGTCTGAGTGAGAACACACACCTCGGGTCTGAGTGAGAACACACACCTCTGGTCTGAGACAGAACACACACCTCTGGTCTGAGAGAGAACACACACCTCGGGTCTGAGACAGAACACACACCTCGGGTCTGAGAGAGAACACACACCTCGGGTCTGAGTGAGAACACACACCTCTGGTCTGAGAGAGAACACACACCTCTGGTCTGAGAGAGAACACACACCTCGGGTCTGAGACAGAACACACACCTCGGGTCTGAGAGAGAACACACACCTCGGGTCTGAGTGAGACACACACCTCGGGTCTGAGTGAGAACACACACCTCGGGTCTGAGTGAGAACACACACCTCGGGTCTGAGTGAGAACACACACCTCGGGTCTGAGACAGAACACACACCTCGGGTCTGAGTGAGAACACACACCTCGGGTCTGAGAGAGAACACACACCTCTGGTCTGAGACAGAACACACACCTCTGGTCTGAGAGAGAACACACACCTCGGGTCTGAGACAGAACACACACCTCGGGTCTGAGAGAGAACACACACCTCGGGTCTGAGAGAGAACACACACCTCGGGTCTGAGTGAGAACACACACCTCTGGTCTGAGAGAGAACACACACCTCTGGTCTGAGAGAGAACACACACCTCGGGTCTGAGTGAGAACACACACCTCTGGTCTGAGAGAGAACACACACCTCTGGTCTGAGAGAGAACACACACCTCGGGTCTGAGTGAGAACACACACCTCTGGTCTGAGAGAGAACACACACCTCTGGTCTGAGAGAGAACACACACCTCGGGTCTGAGACAGAACACACACCTCGGGTCTGAGTGAGAACACACACCTCGGGTCTGAGTGAGAACACACACCTCGGGTCTGAGAGAGAACACACACCTCGGGTCTGAGTGAGAACACACACCTCGGGTCTGAGAGAGAACACACACCTCGGGTCTGAGTGAGAACACACACCTCTGGTCTGAGAGAGAACACACACCTCGGGTCTGAGTGAGAACACACACCTCTGGTCTGAGTGAGAACACACACCTCTGGTCTGAGTGAGAACACACACCTCGGGTCTGAGTGAGAACACACACCTCGGGTCTGAGTGAGAACACACACCTCGGGTCTGAGTGAGAACACACACCTCGGGTCTGAGAGAGAACACACACCTCGGGTCTGAGTGAGAACACACACCTCGGGTCTGAGTGAGAACACACACCTCGGGTCTGAGTGAGAACACACACCTCGGGTCTGAGTGAGAACACACACCTCGGGTCTGAGTGAGAACACACACCTCTGGTCTGAGTGAGAACACACACCTCTGGTCTGAGAGAGAACACACACCTCGGGTCTGAGTGACAACACACACCTCGGGTCTGAGTGAGAACACACACCTCTGGTCTGAGTGAGAACACACCTCGGGTCTGAGTGAGAACACACACCTCGGGTCTGAGTGAGAACACACACCTCTGGTCTGAGTGAGAACACACCTCGGGTCTGAGTGAGAACACACACCTCGGGTCTGAGTGAGAACACACACCTCTGGTCTGAGTGAGAACACACCTCGGGTCTGAGTGAGAACACACACCTCTGGTCTGAGAGAGAACACACACCTCGGGTCTGAGACAGAACACACACCTCTGGTCTGAGACAGAACACACACCTCGGGTCTGAGACAGAACACACACCTCGGGTCTGAGTGAGAACACACACCTCTGGTCTGAGTGAGAACACACCTCGGGTCTGAGTGAGAACACACACCTCTGGTCTGAGAGAGAACACACACCTCGGGTCTGAGACAGAACACACACCTCTGGTCTGAGACAGAACACACACCTCGGGTCTGAGACAGAACACACACCTCGGGTCTGAGTGAGAACACACACCTCGGGTCTGAGTGAGAACACACACCTCGGGTCTGAGAGAGAACACACACCTCGGGTCTGAGTGAGAACACACACCTCGGGTCTGAGAGAGAACACACACCTCGGGTCTGAGTGAGAACACACACCTCGGGTCTGAGAGAGAACACACACCTCGGGTCTGAGTGAGAACACACACCTCGGGTCTGAGTGACAACACACACCTCTGGTCTGAGTGAGAACACACACCTCTGGTCTGAGTGAGAACACACACCTCGGGTCTGAGAGAGAACACACACCTCTGGTCTGAGAGAGAACACACACCTCGGGTCTGAGTGAGAACACACACCTCGGGTCTGAGAGAGAACACACACCTCGGGTCTGAGTGAGAACACACACCTCGGGTCTGAGAGAGAACACCACACCTCGGGTCTGAGTGAGAACACACACCTCGGGTCTGAGTGAGAACACACACCTCGGGTCTGAGTGAGAACACACACCTCGGGTCTGAGAGAGAACACACACCTCTGGTCTGAGAGAGAACACACACCTCTGGTCTGAGAGAGAACACACACCTCTGGTCTGAGACAGAACACACACCTCTGGTCTGAGACAGAACACACACCTCTGGTCTGAGAGAGAACACACACCTCGGGTCTGAGAGAGAACACACACCTCGGGTCTGAGACAGAACACACACCTCGGGTCTGAGAGAGAACACACACCTCTGGTCTGAGACAGAACACACACCTCGGGTCTGAGAGAGAACACACACCTCGGGTCTGAGAGAGAACACACACCTCTGGTCTGAGACAGAACACACACCTCTGGTCTGAGACAGAACACACACCTCGGGTCTGAGACAGAACACACACCTCGGGTCTGAGAGAGAACACACACCTCGGGTCTGAGTGAGAACACACACCTCTGGTCTGAGAGAGAACACACACCTCTGGTCTGAGAGAGAACACACACCTCTGGTCTGAGAGAGAACACACACCTCTGGTCTGAGAGAGAACACACACCTCGGGTCTGAGAGAGAACACACACCTCGGGTCTGAGACAGAACACACACCTCGGGTCTGAGTGAGAACACACACCTCGGGTCTGAGTGAGAACACACACCTCGGGTCTGAGTGAGAACACACACCTCGGGTCTGAGTGAGAACACACACCTCGGGTCTGAGTGAGAACACACACCTCGGGTCTGAGTGAGAACACACACCTCGGGTCTGAGTGAGAACACACACCTCGGGTCTGAGTGAGAACACACACCTCGGGTCTGAGTGAGAACACACATCTCGGGTCTGAGACAGAACACACACCTCGGTCTGAGTGAGAACACACACCTCGGGTCTGAGTGAGAACACACATCTCGGGTCTGAGACAGAACACACACCTCGGGTCTGAGAGAGAACACACATCTCGGGTCTGAGACAGAACACACACCTCGGGTCTGAGTGAGAACACACACCTCGGGTCTGAGTGAGAACACACACCTCTGGTCTGAGACAGAAACACACACCTCTGGTCTGAGAGAGAACACACACCTCGGGTCTGAGACAGAACACACACCTCGGGTCTGAGAGAGAACACACACCTCGGGTCTGAGTGAGAACACACACCTCTGGTCTGAGAGAGAACACACACCTCTGGTCTGAGAGAGAACACACACCTCGGGTCTGAGACAGAACACACACCTCGGGTCTGAGACAGAACACACACCTCGGGTCTGAGAGAGAACACACACCTCGGGTCTGAGTGAGAACACACACCTCGGGTCTGAGTGAGAACACACACCTCGGGTCTGAGTGAGAACACACACCTCGGGTCTGAGTGAGAACACACACCTCGGGTCTGAGACAGAACACACACCTCGGGTCTGAGTGAGAACACACACCTCGGGTCTGAGAGAGAACACACACCTCTGGTCTGAGACAGAACACACACCTCTGGTCTGAGAGAGAACACACACCTCGGGTCTGAGACAGAACACACACCTCGGGTCTGAGAGAGAACACACACCTCGGGTCTGAGAGAGAACACACACCTCGGGTCTGAGTGAGAACACACACCTCTGGTCTGAGAGAGAACACACACCTCTGGTCTGAGAGAGAACACACACCTCGGGTCTGAGTGAGAACACACACCTCTGGTCTGAGAGAGAACACACACCTCTGGTCTGAGAGAGAACACACACCTCGGGTCTGAGTGAGAACACACACCTCTGGTCTGAGAGAGAACACACACCTCTGGTCTGAGAGAGAACACACACCTCGGGTCTGAGACAGAACACACACCTCGGGTCTGAGAGAGAACACACGACCTCGGGTCTGAGAGAGAACACACACCTCGGGTCTGAGTGAGAACACACACCTCTGGTCTGAGAGAGAACACACACCTCTGGTCTGAGAGAGAACACACACCTCGGGTCTGAGTGAGAACACACACCTCGGGTCTGAGACAGAACACACACCTCGGGTCTGAGTGAGAACACACACCTCTGGTCTGAGAGAGAACACACACCTCTGGTCTGAGAGAGAACACACACCTCGGGTCTGAGACAGAACACACACCTCGGGTCTGAGAGAGAACACACACCTCGGGTCTGAGTGAGAACACACACCTCGGGTCTGAGTGAGAACACACACCTCGGGTCTGAGACAGAACACACACCTCGGGTCTGAGTGAGAACACACACTAGGCTTGCTACGATAGTCGGTGTTACCGGTGTCCAGACTCCACACCGGTTACATCACTTGCCCACCGTGGCACCGCCCACCGTCTTTTTGATTTTTTTTTTTATAGTAATAAAATAATTTAGTTCAGTTAGAGAACAGACAATACAAATAAAAACTGAACGTGTCTGCTTAATAAAGCAGGATCCGACCGTGAGTCTCGTCAGCGGCAGGAGTCATTCATCAGATTTAAGAGTGAGGAGCTGACTGAGATGATCGCGGAAGATTTGGTTTCAAAGCGAAAACGTAAAAGCGCCTATTTAAGGGAGTTTGTCATTTGTTTTGTTGTTGTGTTTTTCATTAAAAATAATAGGCTAATGAACCCACAATTCAAGCAACCCGCAGCCGAATTGGCGCTAATTAAAAACCGAAAGTAAAATGTGCACGGCCGCACAGAGCGCGCATAGTTTACTTTCGCCTGGCTCCGCAGTGCGAGCCTCCGCGCTACGCTGCTGCGCGGATTTATTTTTGCCGCGCGCATCCTCGCGCTCGTGCGGGCGCATCGAGTATAAACGAGGCTTTACGGACGAACTAACAGTGTGCATTCATGGCGTGCATCTCAATCATAGACTGATCAATGCTTGATCAGTGCCCTGACTACTGAACTAGGGAACTGATTGAGACGCACCCATGGCCTCAGAGCGCGCATTTACAGACGAGCTGTCAGTCACGGTGTGTGCGCACTGGCGCGTTTTCAGTTCAGAGCGGTCGTGTGCATGTTACTTTCGGTTAGATAGAATTAGTGATTTAAAAGCCTCCGCCGGTGATACCGGTATTACCGGTGTTGTCACACATCAATTAACCGGTGGGGAAATTTCCTCACCGTCACAACCCTAACACACACCTCGGGTCTGAGTGAGAACACACACCTCGGGTCTGAGTGAGAACACACACCTCTGGTCTGAGTGAGAACACACACCTCGGGTCTGAGTGAGAACACACACCTCGGGTCTGAGTGAGAACACACACCTCGGGTCTGAGAGAGAACACACACCTCGGGTCTGAGAGAGAACACACACCTCGGGTCTGAGTGAGAACACACACCTCGGGTCTGAGTGAGAACACACACCTCGGGTCTGAGAGAGAACACACACCTCGGGTCTGAGTGAGAACACACACCTCGGGTCTGAGTGAGAACACACACCTCGGGTCTGAGAGAGAACACACACCTCGAGTCTGAGAGAGAACACACACCTCGGGTCTGAGTGAGAACACACACCTCTGGTCTGAGTGAGAACACACACCTCTGGTCTGAGAGAGAACACACACCTCGAGTCTGAGTGAGAACACACACCTCGGGTCTGAGTGAGAACACACACCTCGGGTCTGAGAGAGAACACACACCTCGGGTCTGAGTGAGAACACACACCTCTGGTCTGAGTGAGAACACACACCTCGGGTCTGAGAGAGAACACACACCTCTGGTCTGAGTGAGAACACACACCTCTGGTCTGAGTGAGAACACACACCTCGGGTCTGAGAGAGAACACACACCTCGGGTCTGAGTGAGAACACACACCTCGGGTCTGAGTGAGAACACACACCTCGGGTCTGAGTGAGAACACACACCTCGGGTCTGAGAGAGAACACACACCTCGGGTCTGAGTGAGAACACACACCTCTGGTCTGAGTGAGAACACACACCTCGGGTCTGAGTGAGAACACACACCTCTGGTCTGAGTGAGAACACACACCTCTGGTCTGAGTGAGAACACACACCTCGGGTCTGAGAGAGAACACACACCTCGGGTCTGAGTGAGAACACACACCTCGGGTCTGAGTGAGAACACACACCTCGGGTCTGAGAGAGAACACACACCTCGGGTCTGAGTGAGAACACACACCTCTGGTCTGAGTGAGAACACACACCTCGGGTCTGAGTGAGAACACACACCTCTGGTCTGAGTGAGAACACACACCTCGGGTCTGAGAGAGAACACACACCTCTGGTCTGAGTGAGAACACACACCTCGGGTCTGAGAGAGAACACACACCTCGGGTCTGAGTGAGAACACACACCTCGGGTCTGAGAGAGAACACACACCTCGGGTCTGAGTGAGAACACACACCTCTGGTCTGAGTGAGAACACACACCTCGGGTCTGAGTGAGAACACACACCTCTGGTCTGAGTGAGAACACACACCTCTGGTCTGAGTGAGAACACACACCTCGGGTCTGAGAGAGAACACACACCTCGGGTCTGAGAGAGAACACACACCTCTGGTCTGAGAGAGAACACACACCTCGGGTCTGAGAGAGAACACACACCTCGGGTCTGAGTGAGAACACACACCTCGGGTCTGAGAGAGAACACACACCTCGGGTCTGAGAGAGAACACACACCTCTGGTCTGAGAGCTGGCAGACGCTGAGCTTCCTTCAGGAGCGAGTACAGGCCGGCCATCACATGATTCAAGCTCTCCTCAGAGATGAGTCCGCTCTCAGAGATCACACACACACTCTCACTGCAGTCCTGCCCTCCAGCGGCCTTCAGCACAGCTGAGGAGAGAGAGAGAGAGGAGATTACACACACTCACACTCACACACACACACACACACACACACACACACACACACACACACTCTCACTGCAGTCCTGCCCTCCAGCGGCCCTCAGCACAGCTGAGGAGAGAGAGAGAGATTACACACACACACACTCACACGCACAGACACACACACACACACACACACACACACAGATGAGCAGTGTATAGGACTGATAGGACTCACTCTCTCTCTCTCTCTCACACTCACTCACTCACACACACACACACAGAGATGAGCAGTGTATAGCTCCACACATTACATCAGGCATTATGCTGCCTTCACGTGCTATCGGAATTATCGTAAATACGAGTTTCCTAGGTAAAAATTGCACATGAACGCCCTCTGATGTCGTGTTTACCACTGAAGTTCGGAAATAATTTTGATAGCCCAATTCCCGAGATGGGCTAGACTGCTGTGGCAGGTCCAAAACAGCTTGGTCGTCTCGTCTTGTATGTACATATTTACCTGTAAGAGTAATCATATGACGTGTATTGTATGTTTGGTACACAGCGAAAATAGCCTGCATTTGACTGAAATTACAGAATCGTCAGAAGCGGACTATCTGGAATGTTTATGGTTATCAGTGCATGGGAGACTACATATGATGATGGTTTTAATAAGATTTTCCCAATAAATAGGCAAGAATAACCTGGTGTCCACCATGAGTCCTGTTCACTCCGACAACAAGCTCGTAATCACGACTTCTAAAGTGGGAATTAGGACATTTCCGATAGCACGTGAAGGCAGCATAATACACAACTATAACAACTAGGGCTGGGCGACATATCGCATGACATTAGGCGCATCTCGTCAGTAAAGCCGGTTCCTTGATTAGTAGTAAATCGCCATCAGCTGCTTTCAGATGGAGCGGCATTTCCTACACAGAGCCGTAGTTCACGGACAAGCTGAGCCATAGCGCATTAATTATCGCGGACTACGGCTCTGTGTAGGAAATGCCGCTCCATCTGAAAGCAGCTGATGGCGATCGCCCAGCCCTAAAAACAACCTCTCCATTATCAACAGAAGCAGGCTATAATACCAGTTAAATAGTTAGTGTGTGTGTGTACAGATTTTACGTCAGCAGGTCACGCGCACGGGTTCACGGGGTCGCGCCGTGACTGCACTTTTAAAGTTTTATTGAGTCATAGCGGCTAAATGTCTGAGAAGCACTCCGAGATGAAGCTGACCTGTGTGTGTGTGTGTGTGTGTGTGTGTGTGTGTGTGTGTGTGTGTGTGTGTGTGTGTGTGTGTGTGTGCTGAAGCTCACCTGCGAGGATCTGTGTGAATGTGTGTGTGTTGATGTTCTTCAGGTGTTTCCACAGCAGCTCCACCTCAGCAGGCGCTCTTCCTCCAAACACACTCACAGTGTCGCTCATCTTCCTCTTCCTCTTCCTCTCTCTCTTTCTCTCTCTCTCTCTCTCTCTCTGATCTGTCTATCACAGGGAGCACAACACTAGCCCTTCTTCCTCCTCCTCCTCTTCTTCTGTTGTTCTCTGGCGGTTAGCAGAGCAGCTAAAGGCGCATTAGCGCCACCGAATGAACACCGTGTGGAACAGCACATATTTATTACAGCAAAAATTAAAAACATTAAATAATTACTTTAATATATGATCTAATCTTGTTGGTTTTATCTTTGGGTAACACTTTACTTGAAGGGGTGTGCATAATCATGACATGACAGATGTTATGAATATGAAGGAGTTTGTATGCATGTTCATAACAGAGCTGTCATTAAGTGTCTTTAATGCAAAGATGACATTATTTGAGATGTGTTTATGACAACTTGACAAACCAATACATCATAACCTGTCATAAACATGACATAGCAGATTAATTATCAAACTTAAGTATTAAAATATAAAATATTATCCAAATTAAGTGTTAATACTCTGTCAAATAATTTTATAACAGTGTCATGAATATTTTTCTTGACCTAAATCGTCAGCTCAGAATGCTAGAGTGACACAGGTCAGGTGTTCGCCGGTATGATGTGTCTTAGCTATCCATCATGGAAAAAGGCATTTCAAGAAAATATAAATGTGTGGGATGCTGTAATTAACTGTTTAGGAAACCTTTTAAAAAAAAACATTATGAGCTGAAAAATATTCACAACGTTGTAAAATAATTTGACAGAGTATTAACACTTAATGCCATTTTAATGACAAATTCAACTTGTACCAATGAAAAAAATATTTATGACAGGTTATGTTGTCTTGGTTTATGTCAAGTTGTCATAACAAAGACATCTCAAATAATGTCATTGCATTAAAAATGAGCGAATGACACTTAAAGACAGCTGTCATGAACATGCAAACAAACTCCTTCACATTCATAACATCTGTCATATCATGATTATGAAGGAGTCTATGCACACCGCTTACAGTAAAGTGTTACCGATCTTTCAGACCTTTTAGCAACACTGAGCACACTGAGATGTTATTGCTGTTCTGTAAGCTAATGTCCCTGAGCTGAGCTGGACGATGACCTCTGACCTCTCCACAGCAGCTGGACGATGACCTCTGACCTCTCCACAGCGGCTGGACGATGACCCGAACTCATAACTGTACCGTGGCAGGGGATTTATCTAACGTGCCCGCGGAGTACCTGGACCTGAAGGAAGTGTTCAGTAAGTCTCGGGCTGCTTCTCTTCCTCCGCATCGTCCCTATGACTGTGCCACAGACTTATTGCCAGGTACGTCTCCGCCTAAGCGCTAGTTATATTCTCTCTCGGCTCCAGAGAGAGAGGCCATGGAGAAATACATTTCTGATTCTCTAGCAACGGGGTTCATCCGCCATTCCTCTTCTCCAGCGGGGGCGGGGTTCTTTTTTGTGGGGAAGAAGGATGGATCCCTGCGACCATGTATTGATTGCCGGGGGCTGAACAACATCACGGTCAAGTTTATCCTTTACCGTTGATGTCTTCAGCCTTCGAGAGGTTACAGGGAGCATCTATCTTCACGAAATTGGATTTACGTAATGCTTATCATTTGGTCCGCATCAGGGAGGGGGGATGAATGGAAGACCGCTTTTAACACCCCTAGGGGACACTTTGAATACTTGGTCATGCCGTTCGGGCTGTCCAACTCCCCAGCGGTCTTCCAGGCACTCGTCAACGACGTGCTGAGAGACATGGTCGATCAGTTCATATATGTCTACCTGGACGACATGTTGATTTTTTCTTCGTCTCTCCAGGAACACGTGCAGCATGTTCGACAAGTGCTTCAGAGGTTGCTACAAAATGGGCTTTTTGTCAAGGCGGAGAAATGCGCTTTTCATGCACAGTCTGTTCCTTTTCTAGGATACATCGTGTCGGCTGAGGGAATGCGCATGGATCCTGAGAAGATCAAGGCTGTGGTGGATTGGCCAAGTCCAGATTCCTGTAAGGCCCTACTAAGGTTTCTGGAGTTTGCCAATTTTTACCGCCGTTTCTTTCGCAATTTCAGCCAACTAGCGTGTGACCCTTGACCTCCTCCAGAACGACGTTCAGGTGGTAGTCCAAGTGCGACGACACCTCTGGACGAAGGCGTGAGCGGAGGGGACCGCAACTTCGGATTCCAGACTAGGAAAAATAGGTGGCTGGTAACCTACACTACACTCAAACGGTGATAGGCCCGTTGATGACACTGGCAACGTATTGTGGGCGTACTCCACCATAGACAGTTGTTGGCTCCACGAGGAAGGATTCTTGGATAATAAACATCGTAACGTTCTCTCCAGATCCTGATTGGCTCGCTCAGTTTGACCATTGCTCTGGGGGTGGAACCCTGAGGACAGACTGACAGTCGCACCCAGAAATTTACAAAACTCTTTCCAAAATTTGGACACAAACTGGGGTCCTCTGTCAGAAACCACGTCTGTCGGGAGGCCATGTAACCGAAAGATGTGATTAATGACAATCAACGCTGTCTCCTTGGCTGAGGGTAATTTGGGCAAGGGAATGAAATGGGCTGCCTTCGAGAACCGGTCCACCACGGTCAAACCCTGCCGTGTGACCTTGAGAGGGTGGGAGGGCGGTGATAAAATCTAGAGCAATATGGGACCAGGGTCTCGAAGCAACCGGCAGCGGTTGAAGTAGCCCATCTGGAGGTCGATTGGAAGTCTTACCCGTGGCGCAAACTGAGCAGGCCAGGACAAAACTGTGAACGTCACGAGCCATGAGAGGCCACCAGAATCGTTGCTTGACTAAAAATTTAGTGCGCTTAACTCCTGGATGGCAAGCCACATTGGAACAATGTCCCCACTGAAGAACGCTGGACCGTAAATTCTCAGGCACGAATAAACGGTTAGGTGGGCAACGGGCCGGAGGCGTTACCCCTTCTAAGGCCTTCTTGTCCTTCGATTCGATCTCCCATGTGAGTGTAGAGATGAATACAGACTCTGGTAAAATGCCCTCGGGAGTAGCCGGGCGTTCGGAGCGGTCAAAAATACGTGATAAGGAGTCGGGTTTGATGTTTTTGGAACCCGGGCGGTACGAGAGAGTAAAGTCAAAACGACCGAAAAAAAGAGCCCACCTAGCCTGCCTGGAATTTAGTCTTTTAGCAGTTCGAATGTATTCTAAGTTCTTGAGATCGGTCCATACTATGAAAGGTACCCCTGACCCTTCTAACCAGTGACGCCATTCCTCCAATGCTAACTTGACTGCCAACAACTCTCTGTTGCCAATGTCATAATTACGTTCGGCAGGGGACAAACGATGAGAAAAAAACGTGCAAGGATGCATCTTGTCGTCTGAAGGAGAACGCTGGGATAGGACTGCGCCTACCCCCACCTCTGACGCATCGACCTCCACCATGAACTGACATGATGGATCAGGGGTTATCAGGATAGGGGCTGAAACGAAGCAACCCTTCAATTTGGCAAACGCAGCCTATATTAAGGTATGTTGTTATCCTCAACATACCTTAAAGCTACACTGTGTGATATTTTCCCCCATCTAGTGGTGAAAAGGTATATGACCATCCAGTGAATATTAGTTTCTGTTCCTCTCAATTCCGATTTCGTTTTAACTCCTACGGTGGCCGATTTAGTCCAAGATTAACATGGCTTCCAGCTCGACCTTGTCCACATTCGACACGGTGCCATCGAGTGTTAAAACGCGAAAGGCGAAGTTTGAATTTACGGGTATGTCCCTCTTTGGCTAATGTACTTTCAAGATGGAGGGGCAGCATGGCGACCCGCATTCGAACCCTCACCCGTATGTATTTTCAATGGCATATTATAAACTTACGAGAATACTTTATTACTTGAAAGAAGTAAATATTCATTAATGAGCACATATATTTTTGAAAGAACTAAGTGTTTTTAGCTAAGAATAAACTAAAAAACTTACACAGTGTAGCTTTAAGATATTAATTCATGTTTATTCTTCTGGAAGAGATGAATGTGTTCACTCACGCCGCGGCCGCTTGAATCCTTGCCTATACAGTGATCAGTCGTCACATTAAAGAGCGTCAAAACGGCATTCATCGATTGAATTTCGTGATGAAATGGACTGAATACTTAATATGTTCGAGTGGGAACTAGGATTAAGTGTTTTCCGCGCTTAAATCAAGCCGACTGTGAACTGCCAAAGATTGCACTCGGAAACCGTTCTGTACACACGCGCACCGAACCGAGAGCCCTGTACCGAAACGGTTCGGTACGAATACGTGCACCATTACACCCCTACTAAACACTAATAAGAACATAACTTTGGAGCACTCAGCAGCAGTCCAGTCCTTTGTGTCTTTAGGGCCCAGGCAAGACGCTTCTGACGCTGTCTGTTGTTCAAGAGTGCGACAGCTGAAACCCATGTCTTGCATACGTCTGTGTGTAGTGGTTCTTGAAGCACTGACTCCAGCTCCAGTCCACTCTTTGTGAATCTCCCCCACATTTTCGAATGGGTTTTGTTCCACAATCCTCTCCAGGGTGCGGTTATCCCTATTGCTTGTACACTTTTTTCTAGCACATCTTTTCCTTCCCGTCGCCTCTCTATTAATGTGCTTGGACACAGAGCTCTGTGATCAGCCAGCCTCTTTTGCAATGACCTTTTGTGTCTTGCCCTCCTTGTGCAAGGGGTCAATGGTCGTCTTCTGGACAACTGTCAGGTCAGCTTCTTCCCCATGATTGTGTCGCCTACAGAACTAGACTGAGAGACCATTTAAAGGCCTTTGCAGGTGTTGTGAGTTCATCAGCTGATTAGAGTGTGGCACCAGGGGTCTTCAATATTTAACCTTTTTCACAATATTCTAATTTTCTGAGATACTGAATTTGGGATTTTCCTTAGTTGTCAGTTAAAATCATCAAAACTAAAAGAAATAAACATTTGAAATATATCAGTCGTTGTGTAATGAATGAGTATAATATACAAGTTTCACTATTTGAATGGAATTAGTTAAATAAATCAACTTTTTTATGATATTCTAATTATATGACCAGCGCCTATATATATCAGTGAAATGGTTATATTTATTTGCTCCTTTTGTATTTTGCAATTACTTGTGCTTTTACTTTCAATACTCAACTATATTTAATATCAAAGAATACTTTCATATTTAAAGTGCATCCATCCATCCATCATTAAAGTGAACTGATCATTTTATTCATTTTATTTCACTAGTAGTTTATTACACTAATAATAATCAGCTCCAGTTTGTATCAGCCTCTCATGGAGACTTCAGATGCCCCAACACCTGTGATGAGACGACTCGACGCCTGTGATGAGACGACTCAACACCTGTGAAGAGACGACTCAACGCCTGTGATGAGACGACTCGACGCCTGTGATGAGACGACTCAACACCTGTGAAGAGACGACTCAACGCCTGTGATGAGACGACTCGACGCCTGTGATGAGACGACTCAACGCCAGCGTTGTTATGGCCTAAATTAATACATGATTGATTAACTTATTCTAACATTTTTCTTTAACATTCTCTTTCTAACATTTTTCAATGTACATTTATGAAATGCACTTTCTGTAAAGCTGCTTTGAAACAATGTGTATTGTGAAAAGCGCTATACAAATAAATTTGAATTGAATTGAATTGAATTAAAGTGCTCACGCTATAAAGTAAAATATCTAGCTTGGGGAAATTATTGGATAATTTTCATTTTTGGGTGAACTATCCCTTTAAGTACAATAAATATCACATACTTTAAAACTTTGGCCCCACTTTATATTAGGTGGCCTTAACTACTATGTACTTACATCAAAAAATAAGTACAATGTACTTGTCAATTAGACTCCTCCTGAAATTGCATCGTCTACACGGCATCCTCAATAAACCCGTCTCCGGCGTGATGACTCAGATTGTTAGAATATTACAATTTAATAATACTTAAATCGATATGTCATCCTCAATAAACCCGTCTCCGGCGTGTTGCCTCCGATCCTTCGAATATTCCGATCTATTATCCCCCCGACTGAGCCTGGTTTCCCCCAAGGTTTATTTTTCTCCATTAGGTCACCTGATGGGGTTTTGGTTTCCTTGCCACTGTTGCCTCTGGCTTGGCGTGCTCAGTTGGGGACACTAAATTTTTTAACTAAATATCGAAATAAATCTAATTATTAAACTACTATTTAACCATATAAACTAAATTACTAATCTAATTACTGATCTAAAGCCCACACTGTCACTGTATGATAATTTAAATGAACTGATGACATCACCGTTTTCACCAGAACGGCTAGACGGCTGAATAAAATTATGCTGCATTATTTTCCTGTTTAACACTGTAAAGCTGCTTTGAAACAATCTGCATTGTTAAAAGCGCTATATAAATAAAGTTGACTTGACTTGACTTACTTTGTTCGAAAATTGTATTGGAAAACACCTTTGCTGATATTGAGGTGGGATATGGGTAGGGTTAGGGACAGGTGTGGTGGTACGGGTAAGTTTAAGGGTAGGGTTAGGGACAGGTGTGGTGGTACGGGTAAGTTTAAGGGTAGGGTTAGGGACAGGTGTGGTGGTGTGGGTGAGTTTAAGGGTAGGGTTAGGGACAGGTGTGGTGGTGTGGGTGAGTTTAAGGGTAGGGTTAGGGACAGGTGTGGTGGTGTGGGTGAGTTTAAGGGTAGGGTTAGGGACAGATGTGGAGGTGTGGGTAAGTTTAAGGGTAAAGTTAGGGACAGGTGTGGGGGTGTGGGTAAGTTTAAGGGTAAAGTTAGGGACAGGTGTGGGGGTGTGGGTAAGTTTAAGGGTAGAGTTAGGGACAGGTGTGGTGGTGTGGGTAAGTTTAAGGGTAAAGTTAGGGACAGGTGTGGTGGTGTGGGTAAGTTTAAGGGTAAAGTTAGGGACAGGTGTGGTGGTACAGGTAAGTTTAAGGGTAGGGTTAGGGACAGGTGTGGTGGTACGGGTAAGTTTAAGGGTAGGGTTAGGGACAGGTGTGGTGGTGTGGGTGAGTTTAAGGGTAGGGTTAAGGACAGGTGTGGAGATGTGGGTAAGTTTAAGGGTAAAGTTAGGGACAGGTGTGGGGGTGTGGGTAAGTTTAAGGATAAAGTTAGGGACAGGTGTGGGGGTGTGGGTAAGTTTAAGGGTAGGGTTAGGGACAGGTGTGGTGGTGTGGGTAAGTTTAAGGGTAAAGTTAGGGACAGGTGTGGTGGTGTGGGTAAGTTTAAGGGTAAAGTTAGGGACAGGTGTGGTGGTAAAGGTAAGTTTAAGGGTAGGGTTAGGGACAGGTGTGGTGGTACGGGTAAGTTTAAGGGTAGGGTTAGGGACAGGTGTGGTGGTGTGGGTAAGTTTAAGGGTAAAGTTAGGGACAGGTGTGGTGGTGTGGGTAAGTTTAAGGGTAGGGTTAGGGACAGGTGTGGTGGTGTGGGTAAGTTTAAGGGTAAAGTTAGGGACAGGTGTGGTGGTGTGGGTAAGTTTAAGGGTAGGGTTAGGTGTGGTGGTGTGGGTAAGTTTAAGGGTAGGGTTAGGGACAGGTGTGGTGGTGTGGGTAAGTTTAAGGGTAGGGTTAGGGACAGGTGTGGTGGTGTGGGTAAGTTTAAGGGTAGGGTTAGGGACAGGTGTGGTGGTGTGGGTAAGTTTAAGGGTAGGGTTAGGGACAGGTGTGGTGGTGTGGGTAAGTTTAAGGGTAAAGTTAGGGACAGGTGTGGTGGTGTGGGTTAGTTTAAGGGTAGGGTTAGGGACAGGTGTGGTGGTGTGGGTAAGTTTAAGGGTAGGGTTAGGGACAGGTGCGGTGGTGTAGGTAAGTTTAAGGGTAGGGTTAGGGACAGGTGTAGTGGTATGGGTAAGTTTAAGGGTAGGGTTAGGGACAGGTGTGGTGGTGTGGGTAAGTTTAACGGTAAAGTTAGGGACAGGTGTGGTGGTGTGGGTAAGTTTAAGGGTAAAGTTAGGGACAGGTGTGTTGGTGTGGGTAAGTTTAAGGGTAAAGTTAGGCACAGGTGTGGTGGTACAGGTAAATTTAAGGGTAGGGTTAGGGACAGGTGTGGTGGTGTGGGTAAGTTTAAGGGTACAGTTAGGGACAGGTGTGGTGGTGTGGGTAAGTTTAAGGGTAGGGTTAGGGACAGGTGTGGTGGTGTGGGTGAGTTTAAGGGTAGGGTTAGGGACAGATGTGGAGGTGTGGGTAAGTTTAAGGGTAAAGTTAGGGACAGGTGTGGGGGTGTGGGTAAGTTTAAGGGTAAAGTTAGGGACAGGTGTGGTGGTGTGGGTAAGTTTAAGGGTAGAGTTAGGGACAGGTGTGGTGGTGTGGGTAAGTTTAAGGGTAAAGTTAGGGACAGGTGTGGTGGTGTGGGTAAGTTTAAGGGTAAAGTTAGGGACAGGTGTGGTGGTACAGGTAAGTTTAAGGGTAGGGTTAGGGACAGGTGTGGTGGTGTGGGTAAGTTTAAGGGTAGAGTTAGGGACAGGTGTGGTGGTGTGGGTAAGTTTAAGGGTAAAGTTAGGGACAGGTGTGGTGGTGTGGGTAAGTTTAAGGGTAAAGTTAGGGACAGGTGTGGTGGTACAGGTAAGTTTAAGGGTAGGGTTAGGGACAGGTGTGGTGGTACGGGTAAGTTTAAGGGTAGGGTTAGGGACAGGTGTGGTGGTGTGGGTGAGTTTAAGGGTAGGGTTAGGGACAGGTGTGGAGGTGTGGGTAAGTTTAAGGGTAAAGTTAGGGACAGGTGTGGGGGTGTGGGTAAGTTTAAGGATAAAGTTAGGGACAAGTGTGGTGGTGTGGGTAAGTTTAAGGGTAAAGTTAGGGACAGGTGTGGTGGTGTGGGTAAGTTTAAGGGTAAAGTTAGGGACAGGTGTGGTGGTAAAGGTAAGTTTAAGGGTAGGGTTAGGGACAGGTGTGGTGGTACGGGTAAGTTTAAGGGTAGGGTTAGGGACAGGTGTGGTGGTGTGGGTAAGTTTAAGGGTAAATTTAGGGACAGGTGTGGTGGTGTGGGTAAGTTTAAGGGTAGGGTTAGGGACAGGTGTGGTGGTGTGGGTAAGTTTAAGGGTAAAGTTAGGGACAGGTGTGGTGGTGTGGGTAAGTTTAAGGGTAGGGTTAGGTGTGGTGGTGTGGGTAAGTTTAAGGGTAGGGTTAGGGACAGGTGTGGTGGTGTGGGTAAGTTTAAGGGTAGGGTTAGGGACAGGTGTGGTGGTGTGGGTAAGTTTAAGGGTAGGGTTAGGGACAGGTGTGGTGGTGTGGGTAAGTTTAAGGGTAGGGTTAGGGACAGGTGTGGTGGTGTGGGTAAGTTTAAGGGTAAAGTTAGGGACAGGTGTGGTGGTGTGGGTTAGTTTAAGGGTAGGGTTAGGGACAGGTGTGGTGGTGTGGGTTAGTTTAAGGGTAGGGTTAGGGACAGGTGTGGTGGTGTAGGTAAGTTTAAGGGTAGGGTTAGGGACAGGTGTAGTGGTATGGGTAAGTTTAAGGGTATGGTTAGGGACAGGTGTGGTGGTCTGGGTAAGTTTAACGGTAAAGTTAGGGACAGGTGTGGTGGTGTGGGTAAGTTTAAGGGTAAAGTTAGGGACAGGTGTGGTGGTACAGGTAAATTTAAGGGTAGGGTTAGGGACAGGTGTGGTGGTGTGGGTAAGTTTAAGGGTAGGGTTAGGGACAGGTGTGGTGGTGTGGGTAAGTTTAAGGGTAAAGTTAGGGACAGGTGTGGTGGTGTGGGTTAGTTTAAGGGTAGGGTTAGGGACAGGTGTGGTGGTGTGGGTTAGTTTAAGGGTAGGGTTAGGGACAGGTGTGGTGGTGTAGGTAAGTTTAAGGGTAGGATTAGGGACAGGTGTAGTGGTATGGGTAAGTTTAAGGGTAGGGTTAGGGACAGGTGTGGTGGTGTGGGTAAGTTTAACGGTAAAGTTAGGGACAGGTGTGTTGGTGTGGGTAAGTTTAAGGGTAAAGTTAGGCACAGGTGTGGTGGTACAGGTAAATTTAAGGGTAGGGTTAGGGACAGGTGTGGTGGTGTGGGTAAGTTTAAGGGTACAGTTAGGGACAGGTGTGGTGGTGTGGGTAAGTTTAAGGGTAAAGTTAGGGACAGGTGTGGTGGTGTGGGTAAGTTTAAGGGTAGGGTTAGGGACAGGTGTGGTGGTGTGGGTAAGTTTAAGGGTACAGTTAGGGACAGGTGTGGTGGTGTGGGTAAGTTTAAGGGTAAAGTTAGGGACAGGTGTGGTGGTGTGGGTAAGTTTAAGGGTAGGATTAGGGACAGGTGTGGTGGTGTGGGTAAGTTTAAGGGTACAGTTAGGGACAGGTGTGGTGGTGTGGGTAAGTTTAAGGGTAAAGTTAGGGACAGGTGTGGTGGTGTGGGTAAGTTTAAGGGTAAAGTTAGGGACAGGTGTGGTGGTGTGGGTAAGTTTAAGGGTAAAGTTAGGGACAGGTGTGGTGGTGTGGTCAGTTTAAGGGTACAGTTAGGGACAGGTGTGGTGGTGTGGGTAAGTTTAAGGGTAAAGTTAGGGACAGGTGTGGTGGTGTGGGTAAGTTTAAGGGTAAAGTTAGGGACAGGTGTGGTGGTGTGGTCAGTTTAAGGGTAGGGTTAGGGACAGGTGTGGTGGTGTGGGTAAGTTTAAGGGTAAAGTTAGGGACAGGTGTGGTGGTATGGGTAAGTTTAAGGGTAGGGTTAGGTGTAAGGGAAGGGTCAGCAGTGTAATTACAAATGTAACTACAGAAATTAATTACAAATGTAATTGCATGCAGATATTTTGCAAATGTAAGTACAATGTAAAAACATGTATGTACACAATAAGTGCATTGTATCAAATTATTAATTAAAATGTTAGTACATAGTAGTTAAGGCCACCTAATATAAAGTGGGTCCAAAACTTTTTCTATGGAGTGAGGCAACAGAACTTCTTTTGTTTCACACACACACACACACACACACACACACACACACACACACACACACACACACACACACACGCGCGTGTTCTTCAGATGATGGCGATCGCTCAGCAGGGGGCGCTGCTCTACAGGACACGTCTAATGTCAGTGAGAGATGAGAGTCATGACACACGTCAGTCAATATGCCATCAATAACAGCCTTCAACACACACACACACACACACACACACACACATTCAACACGTCCAGTGTCCTTCAGCTAGTTAGTGGAGGAATGTTCCAGACGGGCTGGGATGGAAGAGCTATGAGAGTAATGATGGGTCACTTCAGTAACACTGTGTGTGTTCTACTTCTAACAATGATTCTTCAAAATAGCTTATGAATAATAATAACAATAGAGCAGAACTTCCAGAGTGCTAGAGGAATAGATATTGATGTGAACTAGAGAATAATGTCCAGGGTCTGTCAGGAGCGCTCACTCTTCCTGGTGTCGTTATTTACAGAAGCGATGGAAGGGTCGAGCTGATGAGGGAGCGAGTTTGTGAAGGAGGAGAGACGTGTGTGTGTGAGTTAGGAGTGTATGAGGGTGGAGTGTGTGTGGGAGGAGAGACGTGTGTGTGTGGAGTTTCTGGATGAAGTTTCCCTCTTCCAGCCTCACACTGAGCCACAAATCCTCATGGATCTCACGGTTTATAACAGGAGGATCTGCTCAAGCTGCTCACCCTGACCTGAGAGCACGGCCACTGAGGAAACAACAAACACTGAGGCATTCTGGGAATCATGCATCTTCCCAGAATGCATGATTCCATCTGCTCTCATGCCAGCGAACTCACGTTAACTTCCGTCTTCAGAAGATTAGGGTCAGTGGGTCAGAGGGTCAGCGGGAACATCCGCTCTAATGCCAGTGACCTCACGTTAACTTTCGTCTTCTGAAGATGAGGGTCAGAGGGTCAGCGGGAACATCCGCTCTCATGCCAGTGACCTCACGTTAACTTCCGTCTTCAGAAGATTAGGGTCAGTGGGTCAGAGGGTCAGCGGGAACATCCGCTCTAATGCCAGTGACCTCACGTTAACTTCCGTCTTCTGAAGATGAGGGTCAGAGGGAACATCCGCTCTAATGCCAGTGACCTCACGTTAACTTCCGTCTTCTGAAGATGAGGGTCAGAGGGTCAGCGGGTCAGCGGGAACATCCGCTCTAATGCCAGTGACCTCACGTTAACTTCCGTCTTCAGAAGATTAGGGTCAGTGGGTCAGAGGGTCAGCGGGAACATCCGCTCTCATGCCAGTGACCTCACGTTAACTTCCGTCTTCAGAAGATTAGGGTCAGTGGGTCAGAGGGTCAGCGGGAACATCCGCTCTCATGCCAGTGACCTCACGTTAACTTCCGTCTTCTGAAGATGAGGGTCAGAGGGTCAGCGGGTCAGCGGGAACATCCGCTCTCATGCCAGTGACCTCACGTTAACTTCCGTCTTCAGAAGATTAGGGTCAGTGGGTCAGAGGGTCAGCGGGAACATCCGCTCTCATGCCAGTGACCTCACGTTAACTTCCGTCTTCTGAAGATGAGGGTCAGAGGGTCAGCGGGTCAGCGGGAACATCCGCTCTAATGCCAGTGACCTCACGTTAACTTCCGTCTTCTGAAGATGAGGGTCAGAGGGAACATCAGCTCTAATGCCAGTGACCTCACGTTAACTTTCGTCTTTAGAAGATGAGGGTCAGTGGGTCAGAGGGTCAGCGGGTCAGAGGGTCAGCAGGAACATCTGCTCATGCCAGCGACCTCACGTTAACTTCCGTCTTTAGAAGATGAGGGTCAGCGGGTCAGAGGGTCAGCAGGAACATCTGCTCTCATGCCAGTGACCTCACGTTAACTTTCGTCTTCTGAAGATGAGGGTCAGAGGGTCAGCGGGAACATCAGCTCTCATCCCAGCGACCTCACGTTAACTTCCGTCTTTAGAAGATGAGGGTCAGTGGGTCAGAGGGTCAGAGGGTCAGCGGGTCAGAGGGTCAGCAGGAACATCTGCTCTCATTCCAGCGACCTCACGTTAACTTCCGTCTTTAGAAGATGAGGGTCAGCGGGTCAGAGGGTCAGCAGGAACATCTGCTCTCATGCCAGTGACCTCACGTTAACTTCCGTCTTCTGAAGATGAGGGTCAGAGGGAACATCCGCTCTAATGCCAGTGACCTCACGTTAACGTCCGTCTTCAGAAGATTAGGGTCAGTGGGTCAGAGGGTCAGCGGGAACATCAGCTCTAATGCCAGTGACCTCACGTTAACTTTCGTCTTCTGAAGATGAGGGTCAGAGGGTCAGCAGGAACATCAGCTCTAATGCCAGTGACCTCACGTTAACTTCCGTCTTCTGAAGATGAGGGTCAGAGGGTCAGCAGGAACATCAGCTCTAATGCCAGTGACCTCACGTTAACTTCCGTCTTCTGAAGATGAGGGTCAGAGGGAACATCCGCTCTAATGCCAGTGACCTCACGTTAACTTCCGTCTTCTGAAGATGAGGGTCAGAGGGAACATCCACTCTAATGCCAGTGACCTCACGTTAACTTCCGTCTTCAGAAGATGAGGGTCAGAGGGTCAGAGGGTCAGCGGGAACATCCGCTCTCATGCCAGTGACCTCACGTTAACTTCCGTCTTCTGAAGATGAGGGTCAGAGGGTCAGAGGGTCAGCGGGAACATCCGCTCTCATGCCAGTGACCTCACGTTAACTTTCGTCTTCTGAAGATGAGGGTCAGAGGGTCAGCGGGAACATCCGCTCTAATGCCAGTGACCTCACGTTAACGTCCGTCTTCAGAAGATGAGGGTCAGAGGGTCAGCGGGAACATCCGCTCTCATGCCAGTGACCTCACGTTAACTTTCGTCTTCTGAAGATGAGGGTCAGAGGGTCAGCGGGAACATCAGCTCTAATGCCAGTGACCTCACGTTAACTTTTGTCTTCTGAAGATGAGGGTCAGAGGGTCAGAGGGTCAGCGGGAACATCAGCTCTAATGCCAGTGACCTCACGTTAACTTTCGTCTTCTGAAGATGAGGGTCAGAGGGAACATCTGCTCTAATGCCAGTGACCTCACGTTAACTTTCGTCTTCTGAAGATGAGGGTCAGAGGGTCAGCGGGAACATCAGCTCTAATGCCAGTGACCTCACGTTAACTTTCGTCTTCTGAAGATGAGGGTCAGAGGGAACATCAGCTCTAATGCCAGCGACCTCACGTTAACTTCCGTCTTCAGAAGATGAGGGTCACAGGGTCAGAGGGTCAGAGGGTCAGAGGGAAGATCCGCTCTAATGCCAGTGACCTCACGTTAACTTTCGTCTTCAGAAGATGAGGGTCACAGGGTCAGAGGGTCAGAGGGTCAGAGGGTCAGAGGGAAGATCCGCTCTAATGCCAGTGACCTCACGTTAACTTTCGTCTTCTGAAGATGAGGGTCACAGGGTCAGAGGGTCAGAGGGTCAGAGGGAAGATCCGCTCTAATGCCAGTGACCTCACGTTAACTTTCGTCTTCTGAAGATGAGGGTCAGAGGGTCAGCGGGAACATCAGCTCTAATGCCAGTGACCTCACGTTAACTTCCGTCTTCAGAAGATGAGGGTCAGCGGGAACATCAGCTCTAATGCCAGTGACCTCACGTTAACTTTCGTCTTCAGAAGATGAGGGTCAGCGGGAACATCAGCTCTAATGCCAGTGACCTCACGTTAACTTCCGTCTTCAGAAGATGAGGGTCAGCGGGAACATCAGCTCTAATGCCAGTGACCTCACGTTAACTTTCGTCTTCAGAAGATGAGGGTCAGCGGGAACATCAGCTCTAATGCCAGCGACCTCACGTTAACTTCCGTCTTCAGAAGATGAGGGTCACAGGGTCAGAGGGTCAGAGGGTCAGCGGGAACATCAGCTCTAATGCCAGCGACCTCACGTTAACTTCCGTCTTCAGAAGATGAGGGTCAGCAGGAACATCAGCTCTAATGCCAGCGACCTCACGTTAACTTCCGTCTTCAGAAGATGAGGGTCAGCAGGAACATCAGCTCTAATGCCAGTGACCTCACGTTAACTTCCGTCTTCAGAAGATGAGGGTCACAGGGTCAGAGGGTCAGAGGGTCAGCGGGAACATCAGCTCTAATGCCAGCGACCTCACGTTAACTTCCGTCTTCAGAAGATGAGGGTCAGCAGGAACATCAGCTCTAATGCCAGCGACCTCACGTTAACTTCCGTCTTCAGAAGATGAGGGTCAGCAGGAACATCAGCTCTAATGCCAGCGACCTCACGTTAACTTCCGTCTTCAGAAGATGAGGGTCAGCAGGAACATCAGCTCTAATGCCAGTGACCTCACGTTAACTTCCGTCTTCTGAAGATGAGGGTCAGAGGGTCAGCAGGAAAATATGCTCTAATGCCAGCGACCTCGCGTTAACTTTCGTCTTCTACACATGTTGACTCAGCCGTGGACACACACTTGATCTTGTTTGCACTTGAGGAGTTCCTGTCGTCTCTGATCATAAACTGATAGCAGTGAGTCTGGACTCTCATGGCAATCTGTCATCCTCAGACTCCATTAGAGCTTCCTCTCTGTGTTCTTCCTCTGATTCTCTTATCCTTCTGCTGTTCTCTCTCTCTCCCGGGTACACACCTGAGCTCCGGCTGCTTCAGCAAACCGCAGACGAACCCTGAGTGTGTGTGAGTCTTCTCCACTGCTTCTCTAACTCCTATACACCTGCAGCAGGAACAATGCTCTGAGTGGCCAGTGTCTGGTGCTCAGTAAATACATGTTGATTCTTTGAATTTATCTGTAGCCATTTTTCCCTCTAAACACACACACATACTGAACCATGAGCAGTTTGAACTGTTTCACCACTTCTGTGTGTGTGTGTGTGGGTGTCTGTGTGTGTGTGTCATGAGCAAGTAGGCTAAATCGCTCATTCAATTGTCAGAATAAAAGCTGCTTGTCTGGAAATAGTATTTTTGTGTTATAAATATAATTTATTCTTGAATTTGATCAATAAAATCAATTAGAATAATAAAACACTAAAGGGCTGGAGCCAATTAAATAATTTGCCCTGAAAAATTAAAATAGCATTGAATAATGTCATGATATTCTTTAAATATATTTTGAATATGCAAATATGAAATGTTGGAAATAATTAACTCCAGTAGGTGGCGTCAGGTGACCGTCTGAAGGAGTGAGTCATTGAGTCGATTCATTCAATCAATTCGTTCAATCGATTCGTTCAAACGCTGATTCAGGACTGAGGCAGTATTGCATCTAAAATGTGACTTGATTTGAACTGTTTATTGAACTGTTTTATGAAATCAATGTCACTTTGTCAATTGTTGTGTTTGTTTCCTTTTCTCCTCGAGAGGCTGCATGAGCCTCAACTGCGCCACCTTCAGGTCATTATATGATCTATTATGATCCACTATCGATCGCCACTTACACTACATGTAATAAAATCAGAATCATTCTCGTGATTTGGTCATTTAGTTATATTATTTATGTTTTAATCAGCCTCAGCCTCTCCTTGAACTGTCACCATATCATGGTGGAGAGGTTTGAGTACCCGAATGATCCTGGGAGCTATGTTGTCTGGGACTATATGCCCCTGGTAGGGTCTCCCAAGGCAAACAGGTCCTTGGTGATGGGCCAGACTAAGAACAGTTCACAAACCCTTTATGATGACAATTACAGCAAGGACCGAGAGGTCGCCCGGCATGGTGCAGCTGGGGCTCCACCCTGGAGCCAAGCCCGGGGTTGGGGCTCGTATGCGAGCGCCTGGTGGCCGGGCCTCCCCCCATGGGGCCCAGTCGGGCTCAGCCCGAAGGAGAGACGTGGGGCCGCCCTCCTGTGGGCTCATCACCTGCAGGAGGGATCATAAGGGGCCGGTGCATAGTAAATCGGGTGACAGTCGAAGGCGAGGCCCCCGACAACCCGATTTCTGGACATGGAATAGGGATGTGGAATGTCACCTCGTTGGGGAGGAAGGAGCCTGAGCTTGTGCGGGAGGTCGAGAGGTACCGACTAGAGATAGTCGGGCTCACCTCCACGCACAGCTTGGGCTCTGGAACCACACTTCTTGAGAGAGGCTGGACTCTCTACCACTCTGGAGTTGCCCATGGTGAGAGGCGGCGGGCTAGAGTGGGTTTGCTTATAGCCCCCCAGCTCAGCCGCCATGTGTTGGAGTTTACCCCGGTGAACGAGAGGGTCGCTTCCCTGCGCCTTCGAGTCAGGGACAGGTCTCTCACTGTTGTGTGTGCCTACAGGCCCTCTTGGGGTCTCTGGGAGGGGTGCTAGAAAATGTGCTCTGACTGGAGACTCCGTCGTTCTACTGGGGGACTTCAACGCCCAAGTGGGCAGTGACAGTGACACCTGGAGGGGCGTGATTGGGAGGAACGGCCCCCCTGATCTGAACCCAAGCGGTGTTCTGTTATTGGATTTCTGTGCTAGCCACGGCTTGTCCATAAGGAACACCATGTTCAAGCATAAGGGTGTCCATCAGTGCACGTGGCACCAGGACACCCTAGGCTGGAGGTCGATGATCGGCTTTGTGGTCGTCTCATCTGACCTTGGGGCGTATGTCTTGGACACTCGGGTGAAGAGAGGGGTGGAGCTGTCAACTGATCACCACCTGGGGGTGAGTTGGATCCGATGGCAGTGGAGGAAGCTGGACAGACCCGGCAGACCCAAACGTACTGTGAGGGTCTGTTGGGAATGTTTGGCCGAGCCCCCTGTCAGAGAGATCTTCAACTCCCACCTCCGGCAGAGCTTCAACCGGATCCCGAGGGAGTCTGGAGATATTGAGTCCGAGTGGACCATGTTCTCCACCTTCATTGTCGCTGCGGCCGCTTGGAGCTGTGGCCGTAAGGTCTCCGGTGCCTGTTGAGGTGGCAATCCCCGAACCCGGTGGTGGACACCGGAAGTAAGGGATGCCGTCAAGCTGAAGAAGGAGTCCTATCGGGCCTGGATGGCTTGTGGGACTCCGGAGGCAGCTGACCGGTACCGGCAGGCCAAGCGGACTGCAGCCCGGGTAGTCGTGTAGGCAAAAAAATCGGGCCTGGGAGGAGTTCGGTGAGGCCATGGAGAAAGACTATCGGTTGGCCTAGAAGAGATTCTGGCAAACCGTTCGACGCCTCAGGAGGGGGAAGCAGTGCCCTACCAACACTGTTTACAGTGGAGATGGGCACCTGTTGACCTCAACTGGGCATATCGTTGGGCGGTGGAATGAATACTTCGAGGATCTCATCAATCCCACCGACATGTCTTCCATTGAGGAAGCAGTGGCTGAGGGCTCGGAGGAGGACTCGTCCTGTCTCGGCTGACACGCCTCTGCAACATCGCATGGCGGTTGGGGACAGTACCTCTGGACTGGCAGACCGGGGTGGTGGTCCCTCTTTTCAAGAAGGGGGAACGGAGAGTGTGTTCCAACTATAGGGGGATCACACTTCTCATTCTCCCCGGGAAAGTCTATGCCAGGGTACTGGAGAGGAGAATTCGGCCGATATTGGAACCTCGGATTCAGGAGGAACAGTGTGGTTTTCGTCCCGGTCGTGGAACACTGGACCAGCTCTATACCCTTTCCAGGGAGCTGGAGGGTTCATGGGAGTTTGCCCAACCAGTCCACATGTGTTTTGTGGATTTGGAGAAGGCATTCGACTGTGTCCCCGTGACATTCTGTGGAGGGTGCTCTGGGAGTATGGGGTCCGGGCCCCCTGCTTAGGGCTGTTCGGTCCCTGTACGACCGGAGCTAGAGCTTAGTACGCATTGCCGGCAGTAAGTCAGACCTGTTCCCGGTGCATGTTGGACTCCGGCAGGGCTGCCCTTTGAAACTGGTTCTGTTCATAATTTTTATGGACAGAATTTCTAGGCTCAGCCAAGGGCAGGAGAGTGTCCGGTTTGGGGACCATACGACTTTGTCGCTGCTTTTTGCAGATGATGTTGTCGTGTTGGCCTCCTCAGACCAGGACCTTCAGCGTGCACTGGGGCGGTTTGCAGCCGAGTGTGAAGAGGCTGGGATGAGAATCAGCACCTCCAAGTCCGAGGCCATGGTTCTCAGTCGGAAAAGGGTGGATTGCCCACTTCAGTTTGGTGGAGAGTTCCTGCCTCAAGTGGAGGAGTTCAGGTATCTTGGGGTCTTGTTCACGAGTGAGGGAAGGATGGAACTGGAGATTGACAGATGGATTGGTGCAGCTTCTGCAGTAATGCGGTCGATGTACCGGTCTGTCATGGTAAAGAAGGAGCTGAGCTGTAAGGCAAAGCTCTCGATTTTACCGGTCGATCTACGTTCCTACTCTCACCTATGGTCATGAGCTGTGGGTCATGACCGAAAGGACAAGATCCCGGATACAGGTGGCCGAAATGAGATTTCTCCGTAGGGTGGCTGGGCGCTCCCTTAGAGATAGGGTGAGAAGCTCGGTCACTTGGGAGGAACTCGGAGTAGAGCCGCTGCTCCTCCACATCGAGAGGAGCCAGCCCCGGTGGCTCGGGCATCTATTTTGGATGCCTCCTGGACGCCTTCCCAGGGAGGTGTTCCAGGCACGTCCCACCGGGAGGAGGCCCCGGGGAAGACCTAGGACACGCTGGAGGGACTATGTCTCCCGGCTGGCCTGGGAACGCCTCAGGGTTCCCCCGGAAGAGCTGGAGGAAGTGGCTAGAGAGAGGGAAGTCTGGGCGTCTCTGCTTAGACTGTTGCCCCCGCGACCCAGCCCCGGATAAGCGGAAGATGATGGATGGATGTTATAATCAGGATATTTGTCCGGTCGTAAAGTAAAATTCTCTTTCTCTTGCCCCTTCTCTCTTCAGCTGTTTACTTGTTGTGCTAGTTATAGTTATCCCCTGTCACATGACAACGGAGCGCAGAGAACGAGTGGCTGACCTAAAGTCTGTTTAGAGTTAAGAGTGGTGATAAGTTTGATTGGTTATGTGACAGAACTGTGCAGTTATTAGCCAACGTTTTGAAGGGAAATGAAAACAGGTCGCACCTCAACAATTATTAACACTCGCTCAAATGCTCCCACGTATTTTTTGCGGTCGCACAGATAAAATTTCGGGCACATCTGCGGCAAGCCGTGAGCACCACATCAGGTTCTAAGCAGGGAAGGCTTTGGGGAATTGACTGGCGCTCTTTTATATGTTAATGACAGTAAACACGGAGCTGCTCCGCGAACAGGCATAGAGTCTCTGGATCAGGCATCAGGTCCACTGGGTCAGCCTCTGTGGAGGGATGGCCAGGACAGAGGCTGCTCGTATATATTCTGAGGCTGGCAAAGGAGCAGACGAGGACGATGGCGTAGACGCCCAAGTGCCGTTTATTTACATTTGAGATGATCCAAAAACATGAAACATGAACTAAACCCGAAACATAAACTTGTGCCATTGGCACATGGAACAGCCAAACACACTTCAATACACGACCAACATGGCTTAAATACAGGACAATGGGTAATCACATGACAAAATCAGCCAATGACAATACAGAACTACTGAACAAGAAAACAGGACCATGACCCATTGGCACACCTGTCAACATTTGGGTAATGAAGTTTGTACGATGTGTCGATTGTGTGATGCGTTTCATACAAGATCTGGCAACTGGACAACCTTCGAATAATATATTGCTGTGATTATTCACATAACGAAGAGGGGGGCAGGAGATGGGTGTGAAACACGGGAGACTCCCAGTGTTGACAGGTATGACCATTAGGTGTGTCTGACGTGAGACAGGGCTGACTCCACATCACTGAGACGATCACATCAACTTTAAACCATCTGTGATAAAGTACAGAAACAATGCGGGAAGTGTCCGACTCTCACCGATCGCTAACATCACGAGATCACATGACCTGAGCCAAACACCAAAATAAACACACATGTACTCAACTTGTTCATCTTTGTACTTCAGATTAACTGTGGATGAACTGGAATATACCGCATCTGTTCTGTTTACATGACCTTATATTACAGATCTATAATTTTACTTCAGTTATCCTTCAGAATATGATGCTTCACCCAGAATTAATGTTAACATTCGGCAAATGAATTACCAATCACACAGATATCAAACATCACATGCTCTTGTGTGGGGGATCAGGGGCCCGGGGGGTTGGGGTTTGGACAGAGTATGCCAGGCATAAGGGCCCTGGATGCCAGCGGCCCCTAATCACCACTCTGGAGGTTTTGTGTGTGTGATTTCTTCTTACATACACAAAAACTAATGATATTGTAGCAAAAAGAGAACACGACGGATGGAAAGAAGCACCTGTCAGGAGCACATAAGCCAAACAAAACATAAATAAAAAGTAGGGATGAAGATGTTAAAAGGATGGAAAAAAGTTTCCCTTACGAATTGGGTCTTTACAAATCAGAGTATGCTAAACAAAGTATTAGAGATGACAATGTGAGTTTTTATTTTTATTTTAGAACATTAATATTTAGAACGTTTTATTTCTTGCGACGCACATGCAGCCAAACAGACAGATACGCATCGCGATAATTTAGTTTTTCCCTTTTTAGTCAAAATATTCCCAAACTTGTTTACTATATCATGAATTGTATGATATAATCCGACTGTCAAATATGTGTAAGTGAATGTGTTTCGTCGTTTCAACGCCTTTATAATGAACATGTTGATATGACGCGATGAATTCAGAGGATCTGCCGGATTTATCACATAATATAATATAAATCACTTTTTCCTGAAATACATAAAAGTGGCCTATGAACTGGGAGAAGAATAGAGTAATCTTTATTGTTTCATACTGAATGTATCTGATATGAATAAAAATTTTTTTGGTATCACCACATTTTTTAAATGTCAGTATCGGTACTTGTGACATCCCTAATGTGAATAGTGAATAGATGTGATTATGAAATGCACGTTTGAATATCAGAGACGCACGGAACAGTAATCACACCGGTGTGATCGTACTCGTCAATGGGTTAACATCTCGTTTTAGGGGTGGAGGGGGGACGAACGGACATTTTGAAATGTTGAAATTACTTGAAACTATATAAATGTTAACAATTTCTTATTAAACTTCAAAAGAAAAAACACATTCATCTTCTGGAAGAAGGGGATACCCCCTTAAACTCTTCATGGCGCCCCTGATCACACTGTCTTACATGTGTCACCTTCAGGCCCAGTTATCTTGGGTTAACCGCCTAAAGTTAACAACGTTAGATGACTAGTTAGCTGAGGCTCATTTGTCTTGGGTTAACTGCCTAAAGTTAACAATGTTAGATGACTAGTTAGCTCAGGCCGACTGGGTCTCTGGAGGGGTGAATTCTGCTCCTTGCTCTTTTTCTGCACAGTTTTGATGTCATCTCTGCCTGATTTGTTCTAAGGTCCTACATTTATTTTCAAAATACATTATTTACAATAAAATGTACATTCATATTGAAATATCCTAAATATCCTAAAACGCTGTCACAAGCCCAGTTTCCACCGAAACTACCCGGAACAGTTTTTCCCAGGAACCTTTTCCCCAGATGCTGTGTGCGTTTCCATCGGTCTAAAGTGCTGTGAAGATTAGACTGGCAGGACTGCGCCCTTTCTAGTTCCCGCTGGATTTCGTCCTCCGCATGTAAGTCCTTCATTGTTGACTCGAATAGCAAACACCTCTTACTGCATGCACCACTAAAGGCTTTTAAAATGGTGGTTGAAATAAAATGCTGCGGGAACCAATCAGTGTGTTCAGTGGTCCTAAACTTTGAAAAAGTACTACCTCGTGAGCAGGGACTTTCTACATTTAACCCAGAGCTTCATTTTGCGGTCGAAAGCCCTTCGTTCCTGGGGAAAGTTCCTGCGGTGGAAACGTATATTTCACAATCAATACACACTGAATGCAGAGTGCACTCTGTTTATATATTAAGTGTTCTTTTAAATGGTTAAATAATGAATCCCAAAACACATTCAATGACCTCTTACTGGGGTTCAGTTATCAGTATTATGAAATGTTATATCCCATGTATATGTTTTACTGCAAATATATTCTTGAAATGCATATTAATCTAAGTCATGCACAGAGCAGTTTCAGTCTTAATACTGGAATGTAGTACATAGGAATCTCTAATTATCATTAATACTATACTGGACAATAAGCATATTGGAGAATATGTGGTTCTGCTTCTTCATTTTCAGTCCGTCTAGCCGAGTTTTTCCGAGCCGTTGCAGCACTGCAGCTCGCTCTCCTCCGCCGGCGGGGAGCTTCGGAGAGCGTGGCGGCCTCTGTGCGCCTGAGAGAAGTTTCCAGAAGCCCGGCGGAAGGTGGACAGGCGGTGGCGAAAGTTCTCTCCAGAGAAGAAGTAGAGCATCGGGTCAAAGCACGAGTTGGCAGCCGCCAGGCAGAGGGTGATGACCACAGACTTCTGCATGTAGATGACCTGATCGCAGGAGTGGCCAGCGGTGCGGGTCTTGAAGTGGAGGTGCAGCGTGCGCTGTATATGATAGGGCATGAAACTGACCAAGAAAGCCAGCATCACCACAACGATCATCCGAATGGCCTTGTTACGCGTGACCCGCTGCTTATTCACACCGTTACTGTTCCTCAGCAGAGTGCGCAAGATGCCTGCGTAACACAGCAGGATAACCAGGAAGGGAATTATAAAACCCACCACCAGGGAAAAGTAATTCAGCACGACTAGCTTCTCCAGGCTGCCCGACGTTTCTGGTGGTTCGAAACACTTGGTTTTGTTTGTCTTTGGATCCGTATGCTGGCCAGAGAAGAGGAAGGGTGAGCTGGTGGTGCAAATGAAGACCCAAATGCCCACGCAAATGACCCATGACCTCCTCTCAGTGGCTAGCCTCAGGTTCTGCACAGGGAACACGATGGCCAGGAAGCGGGTGAAGCTCATGGCCATCATGAAGAAGACGCTGCAGTAGAGGTTGACGTACAGCGCGTAGGAGCTCAGGCGGCAGAGGAAGTCCCCCAGGTTCCAGTGGCCTTTGTTGATGTAGTAGAGCACCCTTAGGGGCAGAGTGCTGACACACAGCAGGTCCGACACGGCCAGGTTCAGCATGTAGATGTGGAAGGCCGAGGTCTGGCGGTAGGTGCGCAGCAGCACGTACAGCGCAAAGCCATTGCCCATCAGCCCGAAGACGGTGATGATGGAGTATGCGGTGGAATAGACTTGGTTACGAAATTCATCAATGGATGGACACGCGCTGATGTTAAACGTTGTGTTTGTTTCAGCCATTCTTGCACTGGTGTCTGAAATCAGAAAGAAAGAAAGTGTTCAAATATAAATATTACATTTAGATGAATCAACACAAAAGAGTTTTTCTACTGGCAGTGCTTTAAAAGTGCACAAAAATAACCTAGCATTTATTTACGTTGCTTTTGACTCACGTGTGCTTAATAAATAATGTTATGACACTAACAACTCCTAGCCTAATGTACATTTCAAATATTGTTGAAGACAAGTAAACGGTCAGTCAAGTCACCTTTATTTTATTAGTCAGTAATTAAATAAGATCAAATTATGAGCAATAACACAAATAAACAGTGTTGGGCAGTAGCGACTACTTTAACTACATGTTTCAGTCGCCAGTTATTTTTAAAACAGTAGCTTTTCCAGTGGCTAACTACTTTATCCAGCAAGTAGTGGTGTAGCGCGACCAAAAGCTACCCTCTGTTTTGGGTTCTGACGAGAACAAGCCTGTAATGAGCGATGCGGTGTGACGCTCGGCTCAATAATCCGCTCCATGCCAGTGCTCCACTCAATCGCTCACCGGTCAAACAACGCCCGCTCAGACATGACATTTATCTGTACTGTAGCCTACTATACTTGTTTTAGCCATTACACAATGTATTTTTGTTTCATATTTATGTTGAAATGTTAAAATAACATTATAATATTTAATCTCGGCTATATTGATTATGAAAAGTGCAAAGATGCGCAATATGGAGTGGGTCAGACATGATTTTGACCACTTCATTGAGTTTTGTTTTGTAGAAAGCCTTTCTTTAAAGTGAATTTTTTTTTCGTTTTGTATGAATTGTATCTTAATTTTAATCAATGTTTAATCAGCCAATTGCCTGAATTTAAGAAGTAAATAGGCTATAGCAGACAATAATCTTGACATGGAGGCGCCGGCGCGATCACTTGCATTGCACATGAACTGGAGCGCGTCTCATTAATGAACCAAAACTCAGTGTATAGGCTACTTGCCTCAGACATGAGAAATATGTGTATAGAAAGCTTTAAATAAATAGGCAAGCAAAGCGCACTGTTCACGCGAGCAGCGTCTCAGAGCGGTTCTGTTCAGATGCTGCGCTCCATCACTGCATGTGCTGTGAGTTTAACCTGCGTTTGATTAATCCTGACTCCTGAGGACTTCATTTAAGTTGCATACATTTTGTTCTTGCACTGAATATGTAGCCATTTTGCACTTTGACAGCCAGTTTGAGATATAGGCTATATTTGAGTATTGTGTGTATCGGATAGTTTACAAAATCAAATGATTCAGAACATTTTTGAAATTACTAGGAAAAAGTGTCCCAATAAACCTGAAGTCACCTACTCTTTGAAATCATAATTGCACTCCATTATGTAGCTTAAAACCCCAAATATTATAACATTCTTCATTACCAATTATTATTGTAACAATGTCATTGTAAAAAATATATTTTCAATATAGCTAGCTACTTTTTGATAGTAACGTGCAATGTAGCTAACTACTTTTCAGAAGGGTAGCTTGAATGTAACTTAACTACACTCTAAAAAATGCTGGGTTAAAAACAACCCAAGTTGGGTTGAAAATGGACAAACCCAGCAATTGGGTTGTTTTAACCCAGTAAATGGGTTGTTATAACCCAGCGGTTGGGTTAAATGTTTGCTTAAAACAACCCAGTTGCTGGGTTTGTCCATTTTCAACCCAACTTGGGTTGTTTTTAACCCAGCATTTTTTAGAGTGTACTTTAACTTACGAGTAGCTTGCCCAACACTGCAAAAAAATACGACAGAACAAACATACAAATGAAATAAACATTGTTTGTTTGTGTTGGTCAGAACAACCCCAAATACAGAAAACCTGGGACATCTTGTAAAATACAATAAAATCAAGAATCTTTTTAACCTTTATTTAACCCTTATGTACTGTTGCAATCAATTTGACCCGTTTTGATTTTTGAGATGTTGGAAATATCAGTTAACCTATGCTGTTTACACCTGGTCATGTGTTTTCTCTGATGGGATCGCAATCCGATCGTTAATAGACCAGGTGTAAATGCCGTCTAAAACACATTTAAATCCGATCGCTCAACCCACTTCCAGATGAAACTGGACAGGTGTAAATGCATCTGTTTGTTGATAACCACATACCGGTATGTATATTTCACTCCTCCCAGCAATGTTAAAAATAAACACATGAGAGACTATATGTCATGTAATAGCCAGATATGACAGCGCTACAGCAGCACGCATCGCCGCAGACGGGTATCTCTTCATCAAGCCAAAACACAAACTGAAGCCTCAGTGTCACATGCCTGTCCTGTCTTGTGTAGCACATGTGGTGGTTTGTTATTTTCCGTCCTTGTCAAGTTCCCAACCTCCTTGTTATCATCTTATTGGTTTAATTTGCCCCACCTGTGTTCCCTCGTTACCTGCTTTATTTGTCCCCTTTATAAGTTCCTTTGTGTTTGCAGTCCTGGTCGGTTCATTGTGATGTCTACGTGTTCCTTTCCCTGTGTTCCCGGTTTGAGTTTTGTTATTTCTTAGTTGTATGTTTTCCCCCTCGTGGGTTTTTTGTTTGTATTTATGTTTATATTATATTAAATTTCATGTTCCTTCCTGCAATTGAGTCCTCACCTCAGTTTCCTCAGTCAGCCCGTGACAGAATGAACCGACCAGGACTGCAAACACAAAGGAACTTATAAAGGGGACAAATAAAGCAGGTAACGAGGGAACACAGGTGGGGCAAATTAAACCAATAAGATGATAACAAGGAGGGTGGGAACTTGACAAGGACGGAAAATAACAAACCACCACATGTGCTACACAAGACAGGACAGGCATGTGACACTCAGACGCTCAATCCTCTCCACCGAAAGTAAATGCGGGGGCATAGTACCCCCCAACAGAACATGTGACAGTGAATATTGACCAATACAAGTCAAACGTACATCATGTGAAAATCCCCCAACAAGCAGGAGCAAAGGAGATGGTCTCTGATGAGCAAACAGTCTTATAATCTAGAGTCATTTGATCATTGTCCTCGACATAACTCTGTATTCACCTTATATTTCAGCACAGATGTAAGCTGCTTTCTGTGAGTGTGTGAACACTTCCATTTGCTGCTGTAAGTAAACAACAGAAAGAATAACAACATCCTGTGTGTTTATGACTATGATAATAAACCGAAAGATGTGATAAGAATCAACAGTTTGCAGTTCTTGTCCAGCTGAAATAAATGGAAGTGGATGAGAAAGGAAGCCTTGACACAAGCAGGTTACACAGGCCTGCTGTTACGCTCAGAGTAAGATGTGTAATACATTGTGTCATACATTTGGAGCAATGCATGATGGGGCATGACTGAAATCAGCCTGCACACATGAAAACATCACCCCTGGAAAAACAATATGGTGACATGGCTGCAGAGGACATAGTGTTTTAGATAGATATTATTATTGGTTTCTGTCCAGTTTTATGTAATAATGTATTTTCTCCATTGTAAGGCCCTGATTCCAGCTGAATGGGCTGAACTTGAGCCCTACAGTATTTCTGAATCAGGACTCTATATATCATCAGGTGTCCTTTTTAAGTGTCCAAACTGTCCTTTAAGGAAGGACATGCAAATTTACCTTAAAAAAAAGTTTGTGGAAAATACATTTATACATACCTTTATTTCAAATATTTTCAGGCCTCTAAATCTAAGTATAGCCTAACTTTGCTAGTCACTTTCATTCAATGTGAGCTTCTCTTAGACTGTTCCTGTGCATCTCTGAGCAATCCTGAGCTTCAGACCTGTCTGCTTTCAAAAGAGACGTTCAAGCTCAAACCGTGTATAAACCACACGGTGTTAAAGAGACAGCGCGCACAACGGGTCCACGTAAAGTTTTATAGTATATTTATATAGATTTAGTCCTGGAGCACCTAAAAGACTCTCTACCATCCACATTGGACTCACACCAGTTTGCCTATCGTAGCAATAGGAGCACAGAGGATGCCGTTTCCATGGCACTGCACTCTGTGCTCACTCACCTGGACAATAAAAACACTTACGCACGTATGCTGTTTGTTGACTTCAGCTCAGCATTCAACACTGTCATCCCATCCAAGTTGATTGCCAAACTTGGAGACCTGGGCATCAACACTTCAATGTGTAACTGGATTTTGGACTTCCTAACTGACAGACCCCAGAATGTTCGATCAGGATCCACCTGCTCCACGTCCATCACACTCAACACTGGCGTACCACAGGGCTGTGTGCTAAGTCCGTTTCTCTACTCCCTCTTCACCTCCGACTGCAAGCCTGTGTATGGATCTAATTCCATCGTCAAGTTTGCGGACGACACTACGGTGATTGGGCTCATCAGCAACAACGATGAGACTGCCTACAGGGAGGAGATCCAGCACCTGGCCACATGGTGCGCTGATAATAACCTGCTCCTCAACACCACCAAAACGAAGGAGCTCATCGTGGACTTCAGGAAGGAGTCAAGAGGCACACACGACACCATCCACATCAATGGAATGGCTGTTGAACGTGTCTCCAGTTTCAAGTTCCTGGGGACCCACATCTCGGCGGACATGTCGTGGACGACCAACACCTCCAGCCTGGTCAAGAAGGCTCACCAGCGCCTCTTCTTCCTGAGGACACTGAGGAAGAATCAGCTCTCCTCGGCTATCCTGGTGAACTTCTATCGCTGCGCAATAGAAAGCATCCTGACCAACTGTGTGGCAGTGTGGTATGGGAGCTGCTCTGTTGCGGAGCGCAAGGCACTGCAGCGGGTGGTGAAAACTGCCCAGCGCATCACAGGGACTCCACTGCCTGCCATCGAGCACATCCAGAGGAAACGCTGCCTGCATCGAGCTCGCAGCATCCTCAAGGACTCCTCTCACCCAGCCCACAGACTGTTTTCTCTCCTGCCCTCCGGCAGGCGTTTCAGGATTCTCCGGACCAGAACCAGCAGACTTAAGAACAGTTTTTTCCCCAGAGCTGTCTCTTTACTGAACTCAAACCCCCGTTGATCCACTTCCCTCATAAACTGCTAACTCTCCTACCTCACATCCACCTTCACTTTGTTATTTGCACTACCGACTGTTTATCACAGTAACAACTGTTTACATATGCATCTTGCACTGCCATATCTTAACTGGATTATGCTCATTTGCACTGCCGACTGTATTTATAGTACCAATGTTTACATTTGCATTTTGCACCGTACTTCTAACTGTAATATGCAACCACTTTCCACTGCACTTTACACTTTTTTTTTTTTTCCCGGATAGCTCTGTCCATAATTTATTGCACTACCCTAATCCACTGCTATATTCCTCATATTAGCCTAACATATTATTGTATACCTCTATCTGTAAAATTCTGTTTATAGTAATAGCCATCTGTATATTATATTCATAGTACATATTCACCTGTAAATTCTGTTTATAGTAATAGCCATCTGTATATTTATTCACTGTACATATTCACCTGTAAATTCAGTTCTGTTTATAGTAAGACAACTCTCTATTTATACATATTTATATATATTCAGTACATATCCATGTCCTGCACTTACGCATCCATTGTATATCCTGCACTTGCTGCTATTGCACTTCTGGTTAGACCTAAACTGCATTTCGTTGCCTTGTACTTGTACTTGTGTAATGACAATAAAGTTGAATCTAATCTAATCTAATCTAATTTCATCAGGCTCTGAAAATTCTTCAAAAACAACACAAAGATTGGCCTTCTCAGCTGCCATAGTTGCGTCATCAGAACAGGGTGTTCAACGCACCGCCGTTTCCGCTTAAAGCTCGTTTGGTTGGGGCTGAACGCAGCCCAGAATATAATCCGGACCAATCACGGCCCAGGGAGGAATTTCTATTCAAATATATTAAATGAGGCCTGCCACACGTAAGCTGTGTCCCAATTCAGCCAATAGCCAACAACACATCGTGTGGGTCAAAATTATCCATTTTTCTGTTGTGCCAAAAATCATCAGAATATTAAGATCATGTTCATGAAGATATTTAGTAAATGTCCTATCGTAAATATATCAAACATGTATTATTAGTAGTAATATGCATTGCTAAGGACTTCATTCGGACAACCTTAAAGGAGATTTTCTCAATATTTAAATTTTTTTGCACCCTCACTCTAAAAAATTGCTGGGTTAAAACAACCCAACAATCCCCAGAAATTGGGTTGTTTTAAGTAAACATTTAACCCAACCGCTGGGTTAAAACAACCCAATTGCTGGATGTGTCCATTTTCAACCCAACTTTTAGAAAAACAAATTTAAGTAGATGTATCTCTGCCAAATATTGTCCTATCAAACCACACATCAATGGAAATCTAACATATTCATCTTTCAGATGATGTATCCTCTCAACCCTAACCCTAACATCTCAATTTCCAAAAATGGACCCTTATGACTGGTTTTGTGGCTCACAAGTCGATATGTAAAAAGCCCAAATGCTGATGTTCATCTATAATCTCTTGGCAGGTTTAAAGACAAAGAGAAAACAAACTTACTGAATTTAGCACACCAACACAAAACGTCCACAGCAGGAACTCGACAGGGACCACACAATGACCAGTTATATGTTTTAATGGGAGTTATTTTGCACTATTAGCTTTTTATTTTTTATCCAGTGGCAGAAACGAGCTTCCACATCCGTCAGCGAGGGGATGAATTAAAGACGGATATTAAAAAACCAGGGCAACCCATAAATGAACACAGGAAACGATGCGAAACTAAACACAAAGTCCAACTCAAACACAGCCCAACCGTGACGGTCACACAGCCGGATGGACTGATGCCAGGAAATACTGCCTTCTTCTGCGCAATTTGCATATTTCAATGATATTGTACTTTACTATATGAAACTTCTCAACATAATTGAACATAGGGAAAAATAAGTGATTTATTATTGTTTAATTTGCACTTTAAACAATGTTTTAGACCAGGGCAGTTTGACTGTGACCTCACAATGACACAAAGCATATTGTTCTATCTCATGGTCATTGCTATTTAGAGTCTGCATTCACATTTCACACATAAACCAAATTAATAAAGCATAGTATATTATTAAGTATTTGCATCCATTCCAAATTCTGAAAGAATGATTTCATTTAAATAACAATATTTTCAGATTACTAGAATCAGCATAAATCTGTTAATTGTGGAAAACTGTAACGAAAGTCCACTGGAAGGCAAGTTGCTGAACCCAAGTGCAGATTTATTATAACTTAAATCTTAACATAAATCAAAACAAAGACTTGGTAAAGACCTGACCTGACCTGACCTGACCTGACCTGACCTGACCTGACCTGACCTGACCTGACCTGACCACAAACTCATTTAATTACACATTCAATAACAGACAATGACACATGGCAAACATGAGGGCTTAAATACACACAGACTAATGACAAGACAAGTGACACCTGTGAACAGTGATTACACAATGAACTAATGACAGAACACGACACTAGATCACATGAGGGCATGGGAATCACATGACAAGACCAGGAAGTGATTGACAAGACAAAACATGATTGTGAACATGACAAACTGAAAACATGAAACGTGAACCAACACCAAAATACCCTGTGACAAAAAACAAGCGTGTGGATTTTGTTTAAATATGGCTAATAACTGTGGACCAAGCTATATTTAATGCATGTCTCATAAATAAACATTTGGATTTAGTGATGATAAATATATAAACCTGATGATTGTGTATTTAAATTCATTTGTTTAGTACTACACAACGAGTCTACACAGATATGCATCACATTAAGTTTATGTTGTGCCTGTGTCCAAATAGACATAATATGTGATTAAAACACATCTTTAGTATTACTGTACAGACGCGTTTATAGAGGGCAGATGTTGATTAATGTGTTGCCTGTAGTTTGGCCAAACGAGATGAGGTTAAACTACTAATAACCATTAATCAATAAACAAAAACACACAATTATTGATCCACAATGTTTCCATCACGCACGGACAATTACGAACTAAAACCATTATAAAGTTACCCAGGCTGGTCATTAGATGAATGATTGTCTCGCTGGAAAGAGCTTCCTTTATATTCCAGGATGTAGGAGTCTATACCATCTGTAGTTTAATATATCTGTGGACTCTTACAGCTATTTATACATATCTATACAGCCCAGTAACTGTGTTTTGGTAAGCCTGTGAAAAAAGAGCCGCTCAGATTTCGCTCCCCTGGTGACGTAGGAAAGCGCTCTATTATAATATTACCGCCCCTTAATCTGCACATTTCCACCCACGGTGCCGCCATTTTGTTTTTTGCAAGCGACAATGGTGTACCAGTTCTAGCGCCATGGCAACAGAAGATTAGATGCTTCATCTGTTTAAACATTATAACTGCTCTGTTTAATAATAAACTCCCGGCATCTGAGCCACTGAGGAGGCTGTGCATTCATGCCGTTTCTGAAGGGAATGTGCTCAAGATTGAGCTAAACTCATTAATGTGTGTGTGAATCTGTACACTGGACTGCAGACGAGGTCAGTAAACACAGGATTCGCACAAAAGTTGCTTCTCAAAGATGGATCAAATCCAACTCTATGTGATCCAGCGTCATATCCAGATCATGTCAGTACTGCACTTGCAAAACCTGAATGTGCTAATGTGGCTAACGCTAACATCGTCCCTTACTGTATTCACAGAGACCAGAGCTTGTTATTTTTCACCTAAAAAAATGCTCACAATTCAGAAGCGCACTTTTATTACTTCTTAAAAATAAAAGTAATGTCAGCGCTGATCTCTGTGAATACAGAGGCCATGGGAACTTTAGTCCTAACCAGCTCATTCACAAAGGCCATTTGCATACATTCACAAAATATAACGTGTTCTGAAAATGAGATTAGTCAAATATGGGATGATTTTGGACTCCAAATGATTAATAAATGTGACCCGTTACGGCAACCAGGGACACAAGTCGGCAGCACAAGTTTCGAGCAAAATGAGAATGAAGCGTTTTTTTTTCAAAATTGGTGATTTTCGCTTTTTGGCCGAATCTGTTAGTTGAGATCATGAAGCCTCTCCATGTTTGAGATAACAGTTTTGGTATATTTAAAAGCATACACTTTGAGGTTGAAATCGCCTTGTTTTTAGGAGATTCTAGCATGCAGCAGAGGCGTGTTTCTCTTTTGTTATTGTCCCGCCCTCTAAGGGAAGCGTGGCTCAGTGTTGCCAAGTCCGCTGTTTTTCATGTCCGCAGGTTGAAGCGACCCCAATTATGTGATATTTAGCCCCGGGAATGTGAATTTTGTGATTTTTACCGGAGAAGCCCCCCTGAAACGCGATTGGGCTTGTTTTGGGCAAGTTTTGATTAGCAATTGTGCGGGTTTTGTTGTGAAAACCTGGCAACCCTGGTGGCTGATACACGAGCAGCGAGCAACGAGCAGCTGATACGAAGTGCAAACCTCCCAGATAACACAATGTCTGAAGCAGTAAAGAACCAACACAATCATCTTTCCCTTGTGCAGAAAGAGAGGGCCGAGTACAATGACATGACTGAAAATAAACATACATACAGGTCCTTGAAAGTGCTTGAATTTATTTTGTGCAAGAAGTTTTCTGGAAGAAATTCCATATTATTCTCTCCAGTCCAATAATGTGTTATTTCGCCAACACTTCGTGGACTATGCTTGATTTACGTTTGTTACTTGCATTTATGCATTACATTAAGTGTTTCCTGCGTGAGGTACTTTGTGTTGTACATTGCCATGATGTTCACGCGCGCACAAAACCACTACGGTACCTCAGCGTTTCACACACACACCGTGAAATATTGCAAAAATAGACTGGTTACATGAGTCTAAGCTCTTTTCAATAAAATCCATGCAAAAGTTAATATCAGATCATTTTAGAATACAGTATAGGATGTCCTGAATATTCTTCAGTTTTATGCAAAACAGAAATATGACAAATAGAATATCAGACCTCTGTCATATGGCCAAAAGTAAAGTCCTTGAAAGGTTCTTGAATTTGAAGTTAACCAAGCTGTGGGAACGCTGTTTTAACAACTATCCAAACTGTTTTAGACCTAAAAGAGCCTTTGTAGGCCTATGTTACCCTTAAATGTCAGCGAAAAGAACAGAATCAGAGATTTTTTTTTCTTATAGAAAATTGTACTTTGCATATTATACTATAAAAACAAATAATTATAGTTGATTTTAGTTTATCATAGTTGATCATGACGGTTATCACAGAATCCTGTTAAAAAGTCCCAATGCTACACAATGAAATCAATTCACCAAGTTTTATGTAGAAAACCAGCAAATAACAAATAAAAAGGTTTTATAAAAAGATAAAACTCACATATTTCCGCCTCTAAATCATTTTTAGTCAAAAAAGCTAAATTACTGACATTTACAATGCACATTAGCCTTTATTATTAATAGTATGCGGTCCGATTGTAACCATGCAGCTTTACAGGGGGAGTGGCTTTACAGGGGGTGTGGCTTGTCTAAATGAGATGTAAATGAGCCCTATTGTCACTCCCAGCAGGTGACAACAAAATCTTTAGAGGCAAATTTCTCCCTGTTAAGCTTTTTGGAGTACCTACTTTCAAATGGCCACAACTTCTCCAAATATTATCAGATTTCCATGTGTTACACATCACTGGAAAGCTTGGAGACACTTTCAGAATCTGTAAATAACTCAAAATGCTCCAGAACCGACTTGTGTCCCTACCTTCTGTGACTGGTCACATATGCACAAACACTTATCCATGAACTTGATCAGACATGTTGCAGACATGTTTTACTATCCACAAACAAATGCCTTTTAACTTGTGTGTGCAAAATACAGAATTACATGAATGTGCAGCGATTTGTACAAATAGCACACAGTTGTGAATACAAAACTTCGATTGTGTATTAATGTAAGTCCGAATGTGTGCGTGTAACGAGTGAGATGTGCATTTGTGGGTCCGGTGACGCGTGTGCATTCATTGACTCGTTTGTGAGTCGATCCTGTTTGATTCATGTGGATTTTGAGATTTTCATTTTGCCGGTTTGGCCTTGCACGATCCACACACACACACACACACACACACACACACACACACACACACACACACACACACACACACACACACACACACACACACACACAGCTGTCTAAGAAAACCTGCTGCCACTAGATGGCAGTATTCTGCCAAAACAGACAACGGCACCGTGAGTGTTATTCTGCTTATATTTTAATTAATAATTTGTTACTTTTTTCTAGGCACTCAAAGCGCATTATATAGAAGGGGCGAATCTCCTCAACCACCACCAATGAGCCGCACCACCTGATGATGCGACAGCAGCCATATTGCCCACCACACACCAGCTGATGGTGGAGAGAGAGTGATGAAGCCAATCATATATATTTATTGGGAGGCCATGATGGACAGGGGGCCAATGGGCAAATTTGGCCGGAATGCCGGGGTTACACCCCTAATCTTTATTGACGGACATCCTGGGATTTTTAATGACCACAGAGAGTCAGTACCTCGGTTTAACGTCTCATCCGAAGGATGGT
>JARQWZ010005350.1:0-2500 GCA_033150135.1 Gobio occitaniae
ATCTGGCCCTTGTCAAACTCGCTCAAATGCTTACGCTTGCACATTTTTCCTGCTTCTAACACATCAACTCTGAGGACAACATGTTCACTTGCTGCCTAATATATCCCACCCACTAACAGATCAGCAGTGTGTATGCAGTATGTACACTAGTCGTCACAGTTGATTTGACTCAATATGTGATGCTTTATTTGCACACTCATATAAAGAACACACACACACTCATAGAAACATAAGCAGATGATCATGAGCTGAGCTTCTGCAGTGTCACAGGCGTTCATTAGAGCAGGAAGTCGACAGGAAGTGGCTTTAGCCCACGGTTCGGATGACTTCCAGTAATGTGTGTGTGTGTGTGTGTGTGTGTCATCTGATAGAGCGGCTCCTGCACTCGAGGGCCACTGGAGTCCCCGAGCCACAGACTGACGTGGGACACTTCGAGCATTTGCGTAAACACACGCATGCTTCAGATGTAAAGAACACACACACACACACACACACACACACACACACACACACACACACACACACACACATCAGTGTTGACCTGGGCTCCAGTAGAGCAGCGTCTCAATCTCGTGATGTCACAGCGACACCGTGTGTCCGTCACAGGAACTGCAGCTTCACAACCATAAACACACCAGCTCATCACAGGACCTGAGAGGAACCAGGACTGATCTGCTTTAATGTTCATCTGACAATCATTCAGCAAACACTCTATCAACACGTTTGTTCACGGAACGTAATAACATTTAAAACATTTTTTTTTATTTTGCATTCAATTATTATTATATATTATAAATTATTTAATTTTGCATGTTTATGATTTATTTAATTTTAGTATTTTATTTTGAATTATTTTTTAAATTAATTTCATTTAATTTTTAGGATTTAATTCATTTTTGTGTTTTTTTATTTTGAATGAATTTTTAGATTTTTTATATTTAATTTATTTTAGTGTTATTTTGCTTTCTTTTTAAAAGTATAACATTTTTATGATTTTGTGTGTTTTATTTTGACTGAATTCCTTTTAAAATCATTTAAAACTAATTTTAGATTTAAGATTCAATTAATTTTACTAAGTGTTTTATTTTATGAAATATAATTATTTTAATTTGACGTTTTTATGATAGTATGCATTTTAGAATAATTTTAGTCACAGATTTACTGTTTATTTTGATATTTCTCATTTTAACAATATTTTAATTTGACCTTTTTTATTTAATTAATTTTAGTATTTAATTTTAAAATAGTTATTTAAAAAAAATAATAATAATTTGACATTTTTATGATTTAATTATTTTTAGTAAGTTTAATTTTGATATTGTTTTTTTATTTTTAAAATATTTTTAATTTTATATTTTTATGATTTAATTAATTTTAGTAAGTTTAATTTTGATATTGTTTTTTAATTTTTTTAATATTTTTAATTTGCCATTTTTATGATTTAATTCATTTTAGTAAGTTTATTTTGATATTGTTTTTTTATTTTTTAAATATTTTTAATTTGACATTTAGGATTTAATTAATTTTAGTAAGTTTAATTTTGATATTGTTTTTTTATTTTTTAAATATTTTTAATTTGCCATTTTTATGATTTAATTAATTTTAGTAAGTTTAATTTGGATATTGTTTTTTTATATTTTTTATATTTTTAATTTGACATTTTTATGATTTAATTCATTTTAGTAAGTTTAGTTTTGATATTGTTTTTTTACTTTTTAAATTTTTTTATTTGACATTTTTATGATTTAATTAATTTTAGTGTTTTATTTTGCATTCATTTTAAAATCATTTTAATTTTAGTCAGTGTATTATTATTTATTTGGATTGATTTTGATATTTAGTTATTATTACTTATTTTGACATTTCAATTTTACGTTTTTATGATTTAATTAATGTTTTATTTGAATTATATTCATTTAAAAATAGTTTTTTTAATTTTAATTTTTTGTGATTTAATAAATTGTATAAATTTGGATATTGTTTTTATTTTTAAAAATATTTTTACTTTGACATTTGTATTATTCAATTTGTTTTATTTTAAGTGCATTCATTAAAAAAAAATCTATTTTACATTTTTTTTATGTAATTAACTTTAGAGTGTTTTATTTTGATTGCATTAATTTTAAAATGATTTTAATTCGACATCTTTATGGCTTAATTGTTCCTTTCTTTTAAGTAAATTGTAAGTTCTCTTAGTAAGAAGCAATATTTGTCATCTAAATACTGCCATATTCCATAAATAATAAGAGCTTGTCCATTATTTTATTAACTTAACATGAAAGACCAGAGCTAACACGGAACGTTCTCAGAACGCTGAGCAAACGTTCTTCCAGTAACATTAATAGAACATCCATTCAACGTTCCTCATAACTGGACGTTTTGAGAAGACTCAATGCAGATGAGATGTTCTCTGGGACAGTGTGAGATGATAAATGATCAATCACGCACTCATATGTTGATAAGTAAAGGTGAAGACTGCAGTGACCCTCCTCATCCTCAT
>JARQWZ010005350.1:10000-42500 GCA_033150135.1 Gobio occitaniae
GGGATTTCGTCCGACTCTCTACCGGCAGCGATAGCTGCGACATAGACCCGAAGGGTGGTGGCCGCTGCTCCAGCAGCAAACTTCTCCTGCAGGAACTCCAGAACTGAACCAACCGGGCAGTTAACTGGATCTGCTGCATGAGTCGAGCACCACGACTCAAAGACCCTCCACTTGGAGGAATAGAGCTTCCTTGTGGAGGGGGCTCTCGCATTAGCAATGATCTCCTGAACGTCCGCAGAAAGACCAGCGTTTAGTGTCGTTGGCCCTTGATGGGCCATACCCACAACTTCCAAATCTCCGGGTGAGGGTGCCAAATCCTGCCCTGAAGTTGTGTCAAAAGGTCCTTCCTGACCGGTATCTCCCATGGGGAGGAGTCCAGGAGGAGAACCATCTCAGAGAACCAAGTCTGGGATGGCCAGTGTGGAGCCACCAGCAGGAGGCTGGCCCCACTCTCCCTTACTCTGTACAGAACCGCCGGAATCAGCTTGATGGGCGGGAACGCATAGAGTTTTAGATTGGGCCATGGATGCGCGAACGCGCGAGGGTCAGGAGCAACTCGAAGTGGCCGAAGCAGAAGGTTTGCTGGGCCGCTTTGGGTCGATGCGTCTGTGAGGACGTTGACGGGGAAATGGCCGACCGCGAGCTCCCCAGACCGTGGTGGGTGGAGGATAACTCTGGTCGCTCCTCCGGGCGGTAAACTCTCTTCTGAAAGAGGGGCGATCTCTGGACTGAGAGGGGGAGGGGGAAGGAGCGTCCCTCGCTCTCCTCGGCATGAACTGCTTAAGAGCGGCAGACTGGGATTTTGCAGATCTGAACTTCTCAACCACAGTATTAACCGCCTCCCCAAACAATCCGGACTGGGAAATCGGAGCGTCCATAAGGAAAACTTTCTCCTTATCGCGAATCTCAGATTGAGCCATAAGTGGCGCTCCGCCGCCACCGCGCCCGCCAGAGCGCCCTACAGCGCGAGCTGTGTGTTTAGTAGCCCGTAACGCCAAATCCGTGGCTTTACGAAGCTCCTTTACAGCTTCTGGTGTCAAACCGGTGCCCTCGTCCATTTCCTTTAATACATCCGCCTGATATGCCTGGAGAATGGCCATAGTATGAAGGGCCATGCCAGCCTGACCAGCCGCCATGTAGGATTTGCCAATCAGGGCAGAAGTGGTCCTACACGGCTTAGTGGGAAGAAGGGGGCGGGACTTCCACGAGGGAGCTGAAGATGGTGCGAGGTGAGTGGCCAGCGTGTCCTCAACCGCGGGAATAGCGGAATAGCCCTGTTCCTCAAAACCCACGAGGTTGGTGAAATCAGCGGCTGCCGCGTTAGTTAGGCGGGCTGAGAACGGCTGCTTCCAGGATCTGGAAATCTCACTGTGTAGATCACTGAAGAATGGTAGCTTCCTCCGCGGAGGCCTAGAATTAGGGCCGCTGAGGAATCTCTCATCCAACCGAGAAGATTGAGCTTCGCGGGGTTCATCCGGCCACTCGATCGCGAGCTTCTGTGTAGCGCGCGAGTACATCCACGAGCTCGTCATATGCCGCTGATGGCCGCGCTTCCTGGCCGCTTGGCGGGAGAGCGTCGTCAGTATTTGCAGCACCGAAATCCTCGGAGTCGGATGCTGCAGTGAAAATGACATCCTCCAGCCCGAAGGAAACCGCATCGCGTGCCTCCGGGCTGGGACAGAGATAATCATGCGAGTATTCCACAGGCGGAGTCCCGCGCACGTGCTCGGGGGAGAGAGGGAGAGAAAGGGCGAGGCCCGTCTGCTCGCACTCCACATCCTCGAGCTCTACATCCGAACCCCAGATCGCGGATCCAAGAGAGGCCTGCGCGGCCTCGGGAGCGCGACGGGGAAAAACGGATGACTCCCTCTCAAAAACCGCGAGCCTCGAGCGGAGGGTTTTGAGAAGGAGGTTATCGCAGTATTTACAGTTAGAGAACCCCTGAACCGCGTCGCGTGCGTGAGGAAATCCCAGACATTTAACACACTTACTGTGGGGATCGTCGATCGCGATGAAGCGAGTGCACGGCGGTGGGCAACGTCGGAATTCCATAGCACTTCACCACAAGGAGAACAAAGTTCCACAATCCGCGGTCGCTGAAGTGCTGAGGTAAATATCGACTGAATCCTAGAATTTTGGGCCAGAAAAATCGATAACCGAAGGGCATGAAATGGCCGCTTCGTGAAGGCAGAGAAATCTGAGGAGCAGATGGCGCGCGCGCGCTAATATAGGTGACTACGTCAGGTGGGGCGACGTGCGCGCCATCAGCCAATCAATTGGCGTGATTCTATAAGGGCTTCAGACAATCGGCACACCCAGAGGGCGTCCCATTACGTCATTAAAGTGACGCAACGTCGAGTGAACTGATGAAAGAGAACTGCAGACTAAGAGCTTTTCTCTCTCGTTTGGCTTTTCTCAGAGAGAGAGAGAATCTGCTTCTCCAAGTGCGTTCGCTGCGGACGAGAAAAACAAGAACAGCTTGAGTTAGTGTGTGTGTGTGTGTGTGTGTGTGTTTAACATCACGTCATCCGTGGCACATACAACAGGAACTCAGTGTGTGTCCTGCTTGCATGTGCTAATGTATATACTTTATAGTGGCTATTATTGTTCATGAATTTTAGATATTTCACTCAAAATAGACTCACCATGATTTAAAAAATATATTTATGTTATACATTCTACATAATGTATATGATTGATCTGAAGGCTGATGTATATCACCTGCGCTTTAATGAGGAAGCTCCTCAGGTGAGGGAGGGGCCGCGGGGAGGCTGTTGCCATGGAGACGCTGATCCGTCACTCCCACTGGACGGACAGATTGATCACATGAGGAAACCCCTGGGAGGAGCTTGTTTTTGTCACACATTAAAGAGACAGATCGCTGATAACGTTTCACATGCAGGTCGATTTCACACACACACACACACACACACACACACACACACACACACACAATGTCCTCGTTTCGCATTCAGAGAGATGGAACTGAAGATCTTTCATCAGACTTTTGATTATGAACAGCTCTTATTAATCAGTCCTCTCTACTGTAACTGTATTATCTGACACTGGAGAACTCTCAGATGCTGCGGTACTGGAACTGTTCATTCTGCAGATGAATAATGCATATTTAATGAAGTTACAGTGTATTACAGTATATCAGTGCTCACACGCTACCCATGACATGATCATCTACTCGTCCTCATGTCAAACCTGTAGGACTTTCATTATATTTCATATTTAAATATGAATCGGTTTTGTTCCATTAAAGGATAAGTTCACTTTTAAATAAACTTTTGCTGATCATTTCCTCAGCCCCATGTCATCCAAGATGTCCATGTCTTTCTTTCTGCAGTCGAAAAGAAATGAAGGTTTTGGATGAAAACAGTCCAGGGTTTTTCTCCATATAATGGACTTCAATGGGCTCCAAACGGGTCAAATGACAGTTTCAGTGCAGCTTTAAACGACACCAGATGATGAATAATGGTCTGATCTAGACAAACCATCAGTTTCTGAGAGAAACCCAGCAGTATTTATGATATTATTTTACCTCTTATCAGACGAGTGTGATCATCTCTGAGCTCCGCCATAACTTCCGGAGAGTGAGGTCAAATACGAGCATGGTCATAGATATATCGCTAGTAGATGCCTCATTGTACTTATCTGTGCAGTCGCCAATGAGGCATCTACTAGCGATATATCTATGACCACGCTCGTATTTGACCTCACTTAGCGGAAGTTATGGCGGAGCTCAGAGATGATCACGCTCGTCTGATAAGAGGTAAAATAATATCATAAATACTGCTGGGTTTCTCTCAGAAACTGATGGTTTGTCTAGATCAGACCCTTATTCATCATCTGGTGTCGTTTAAAGCTGCACTGAAACTGTCATTTGACCCGTTTGGAGCCCATTGAAGTCCATTATATGGAGAAAAACCCTGGACTGTTTTCATCCAAAACCTTCATTTCTTTTCGACTGCAGAAAGAAAGACATGGACATCTTGGATGACATGAGGCTGAGGAAATTATCAGCAAAAGTTTATTTAAAAGTGAACTAATCCTTTAAGAGATTTGACTCCAGTTAGAAACTCAATAAAAGGCTGGTCTCTTCGTTCTGGCTGTCCAGCCTCACGTCTCTGATCTTCTGACTCCTACACTGGAGGAGAAACTGATGTGTAGAGCATGACGCTGATCTCAGACTGACACGCGTGTGCATGTAACAGGACGTGCCTCTGGTGTCGGGCTCACAGGAGAACTACGCCCTGCTGCTGGTGATGCTGTGTGTGTTCGCCGGCGGGACGATGATGGTCCTGTCCGCCCTGCTGGTCTTCTGTCACCGCTGCTGCCGAGGAGAACGCCGCTACTCCAGGTGAACATTCACACGAAACATGCTCCAGTCCACACAGTCCAGCCCACACAGTCCAGCCCACACACAGTCCAGTCCACACGGTCCAGTCCACACGGTCCAGCCCACACGGTCCAGTCCACACGGTCCAGTCCACACGGTCCAGCCCACACGGTCCAGTCCATACGGTCCAGTCCATACGGTCCAGCCCACACGGTCCAGTCCACACGGTCCAGTCCACACGGTCCAGTCCACACGGTCCAGCCCACACGGTCCAGCCCACACGGTCCAGTCCATACGGTCCAGTCCACACGGTCCAGCCCACACGGTCCAGTCCACACGGTCCAGTCCACACGGTCCAGTCCACACGGTCCAGCCCACACGGTCCAGTCCACACGGTCCAGTCCACACGGTCCAGTCCACACGGTCCAGTCCACACGGTCCAGTCCACACGGTCCAGTCCACACAGTCCAGCCCACACAGTCCAGCCCACACGGTCCAGTCCACACACAGTCCAGCCCACACACAGTCCAGCCCACACAGTCCAGCCCACACGGTCCAGTCCACACACAGTCCAGCCCACACAGTCCAGCCCACACGGTCCAGTCCACACACAGTCCAGCCCACACAGTCCAGCCCACACGGTCCAGCCCACACGGTCCAGTCCACACGGTCCAGTCCACACGGTCCAGTCCACACGGTCCAGTCCACACACGGTCCAGTCCACACGGTCCAGCCCACACGGTCCAGTCCACACACAGTCCAGCCCACACAGTCCAGCCCACACAGTCCAGCCCACACGGTCCAGTCCACACGGTCCAGTCCACACGGTCCAGTCCACACGGTCCAGTCCACACGGTCCAGTCCACACACGGTCCAGTCCACACGGTCCAGCCCACACGGTCCAGTCCACACACAGTCCAGCCCACACAGTCCAGCCCACACAGTCCAGCCCACACAGTCCAGCCCACACAGTCCAGCCCACACAGTCCAGTCCACACAGTCCAGCCCACACAGTCCAGTCCACACAGTCCAGTCCACACAGTCCAGTCCACACACAGTCCAGCCCACACAGTCCAGCCCACACAGTCCAGCCCACACAGTCCAGTCCACACACAGTCCAGCCCACACAGTCCAGCCCACAGAGTCCAGTCCACACACAGTCCAACCCACACAGTCCAGCCCACACAGTCCAGCCCACACAGTCCAGCCCACACAGTCCAGTCCACACAGTCCAGCCCACACAGTCCAGCCCACACAGTCCAGTCCACACACAGTCCAGCCCACACAGTCCAGCCCACACAGTCCAGTCCACACACAGTCCAGCCCACACAGTCCAGCCCACACAGTCCAGCCCACAGAGTCCAGCCCACACAGTCCAGCCCACACAGTCCAGCCCACACAGTCCAGCCCACACACAGTCCAGCCCACACAGTCCAGTCCACACACAGTCCAGCCCACACAGTCCAGCCCACACAGTCCAGCCCACACAGTCCAGCCCACACAGTCCAGTCCACACACAGTCCAGTCCACACAGTCCAGCCCACACAGTCCAGCCCACACAGTCCAGTCCACACACAGTCCAGTCCACACACAGTCCAGCCCACACAGTCCAGCCCACACAGTCCAGTCCACACACAGTCCAGTCCACACAGTCCAGCCCACACAGTCCAGCCCACACAGTCCACCAGCCCACACAGTCCAGCCCACACAGTCCAGCCCACACAGTCCAGTCCACACATAGTCCAGTCCACACAGTCCAGCCCACACAGTCCAGCCCACACAGTCCAGTCCACACACAGTCCAGCCCACACAGTCCAGCCCACACAGTCCAGCCCACACAGTCCAGCCCACACAGTCCAGTCCACACATAGTCCAGTCCACACAGTCCAGCCCACACAGTCCAGTCCACACACAGTCCAGCCCACACAGTCCAGTCCACACACAGTCCAGCCCACACAGTCCAGCCCACACAGTCCAGTCCACACACAGTCCAGCCCACACAGTCCAGCCCACACAGTCCAGTCCACACACAGTCCAGCCCACACAGTCCAGCCCACACAGTCCAGCCCACACAGTCCAGCCCACACAGTCCAGCCCACACAGTCCAGTCCACACATAGTCCAGTCCACACAGTCCAGCCCACACAGTCCAGTCCACACACAGTCCAGCCCACACAGTCCAGTCCACACACAGTCCAGCCCACACAGTCCAGCCCACACAGTCCAGTCCACACACAGTCCAGCCCACACAGTCCAGCCCACACAGTCCAGTCCACACAGTCCAGTCCACACAGTCCAGTCCACACAGTCCAGTCCACACAGTCCAGCCCACACAGTCCAGCCCACACAGTCCAGCCCACACAGTCCAGTCCACACACAGTCCAGCCCACACAGTCCAGCCCACACAGTCCAGCCCACACAGTCCAGTCCACACACAGTCCAGTCCACACAGTCCAGTCCACACAGTCCACTCCACACACAGTCCAGTCCACACAGTCCAGTCCACACAGTCCAGTCCACACACAGTCCAGCCCACACAGTCCAGTCCACACAGTCCAGCCCACACAGTCCAGTCCACACACAGTCCAGCCCACACAGTCCAGTCCACACACAGTCCAGCCCACACAGTCCAGCCCACACAGTCCAGCCCACACAGTCCAGCCCACACAGTCCAGCCCACACAGTCCAGCCCACACAGTCCAGCCCACACAGTCCAGTCCACAGTCCAGTCCACACAGTCCAGTCCACACACAGTCCAGTCCAGTCCACACACAGTCCAGTCCACACAGTCCAGTCCACACAGTCCAGCCCACACAGTCCAGCCCACACAGTCCAGCCCACAGAGTCCAGCCCACACAGTCCAGCCCACACAGTCCAGTCCACACAGTCCAGCCCACACAGTCCAGTCCACACAGTCCAGCCCACAGAGTCCAGCCCACACAGTCCAGCCCACACAGTCCAGTCCACACACAGTCCAGCCCACACAGTCCAGTCCACACAGTCCAGTCCACACACAGTACAGTCCACACACAGTCCAGTCCACACACAGTCCAGTCCACACACAGTACAGTCCACACACAGTACAGTCCACACACAGTACAGTCCACACACAGTCCAGTACACACACAGTCCAGTCCACACACAGTCCAGTCCACACAGTCCAGTCCACACAGTCCAGTCCACACACAGTCCAGTCCACACAGTCCAGTCCACACAGTCCAGTCCACACACAGTCCAGTCCACACAGTCCAGTCCACACAGTCCAGTCCACACAGTCCAGTCCACACACAGTCCAGTCCACACAGTCCAGTCCACACACAGTCCACACACAGTCCAGTCCACACACAGTCCAGTCCACACAGTCCAGTCCACACACAGTCCAGTCCACACAGTCCAGTCCACACACAGTCCAGTCCACACAGTCCAGTCCACACAGTCCAGTCCACACAGTCCAGCCCACACAGTCCAGCCCACACAGTCCAGTCCACACACAGTACAGTCCACACAGTCCAGTCCACACAGTCCAGTCCACACAGTCCAGCCCACACAGTCCAGCCCACACAGTCCAGTCCACACAGTCCAGTCCACACAGTCCAGTCCACACAGTCCAGCCCACACAGTCCAGTCCACACAGTCCAGCCCACACAGTCCAGTCCACACACAGTACAGTCCACACACAGTACAGTCCACACAGTCCAGTCCACACAGTCCAGTCCACACAGTCCAGTCCACACACAGTCCAGTCCACACAGTCCAGCCCACACAGTCCAGTCCACACACAGTCCAGTCCACACAGTCCAGCCCACACAGTCCAGTCCACACAGTCCAGTCCACACACAGTCCAGTCCACACAGTCCAGCCCACACAGTCCAGTCCACACAGTCCAGCCCACACAGTCCAGTCCACACAGTCCACACACAGTCCAGCCCACACAGTCCAACCCACACAGTCCAGTCCACACAGTCCAGTCCACACACAGTCCAGTCCACACAGTCCAGTCCACACAGTCCAGTCCACACACAGTCCAGTCCACACACAGTCCAGTCCACACAGTCCAGCCCACACAGTCCAGCCCACACAGTCCAGCCCACACAGTCCAGTCCACACAGTCCAGCCCACACAGTCCAGCCCACACAGTCCAGCCCACACAGTCCAGTCCACACAGTCCAGTCCACACAGTCCAGTCCACACAGTCCAGCCCACACAGTCCAGTCCACACACAGTCCAGCCCACACAGTCCAGCCCACACAGTCAAGTCCACACAGTCCATCCCACACAGTTTTGGAGATGCTCTGACCCAGTTGTCTTGATACGTCTATGACAATTTGTCCCTTGTCAAATCCTTACGCTTGCCCATTTTTCCTGCTTCAAACACATCAACTTTGAGGACAAAATGTTCACTTGCTGCCTAATATATCCCACCCACTAACAGAGATCATCAGTGTTATTCACTTCACCTGTCAGTGCTCGTAATGTTATGCCTGATTGGTGTATAGTGTGTGTGTGTGTGTGTGTGTGTCTTCAAACTCTAAATAAATCAATACATCTCAGATGCTTGAGTCCAACAGATGAATTACATTGATATTCTCATATTCTGATGTTGTTTGTGTTTGTTTGATGTTCAGAGCCAGTGATGACCTGGAAAAAACCAACACTACATACGTAGAGGAGAGTCAGCCGACACAAGGTGAACACGCTTTACCACCAGAGAGACTCACAGTCAGTTAATATAGTCAAGTATGAAGTGGTTATGTTCTATTAAGATATTAAAATATTAATTGGTTATGTTCTATGAGGATATTTAAATATTCAAAAAGTATTAATGAAAATATGATCAGTTGTCGCAGGTGAAAAATAGCAGGTTTCAAAGAGTCTGAAGTGAGTTAAAATTTAGAATTTAGTCATTTAAGCGACAGTGTTGATAACTCTAGGGTTCCCTCCTGAAAACGGGAACAAAAGTGCATTATTGTGTATTTTCATCTTCATCTTCATCTTCAGACATCACCATCAGACTCGAGAGCGGCGAGTCGCTGTCCGCTTCCAGTTGTCATGGCGATACGGATGCAGAGCATTTCCTGTCTGCGTCCTGCACCGGACGACGGGTCTCTTTCAACGAGGCCGCCATCTATGAGCAGAGCGCCAAAGACCAGGAGAAAGGTCGAAGGTCAGACACTGTTATGAGGGTCAAGGGTCAGCTTCTGAGCATCTGCCATGTGTGTGCTAATATAGCTATCATTCTTGGTGTGAACGGCCTTTCAACTCTCTCTCTCTCTCTCTCTCTCTCTCAGGTACACGCTCACAGAAGGAGACTTCCATCACCTGAAGAAAGCTCGTCTGACACACCTGCACATCCCACCGCCAGCGCTGAAGATCCTCACCATCATGGAGTGTGATTCGCCGGAGAACAGCATCACGGTCACCGAACAGCCCTCACAACACCCATCCCTCTCCATATTCCAGGTGACACGCGTCATGAGTCTGAAGTGGACTATTGAAATAAAGTGTAACCGATGTTTTATTTCTTTATTTGATCAATGATACAGCAAATGACAAATAATAACAAAAGACTGTCTCTATTCGCTATATTCTGGAGTCTGATGACGATGATGCTTTAAGACGCCTATGTAGTCAGTGCACTAGGTTGAGGGGCAGAGCAAATTAATGTGTGTGTGTGTGTGTGTGTGTGTGTGTGTGTGTGTGTGTGTGTAGCCCGCTGAGGGCCCCGTGCCAGAGGCTCCAGGATTGTGGAGCAGTCAGAGCCCCAGCTGTGCTCTGCCCGGAGACACACTCAACTCCACCCTGAACACCAGCGCCGAACACACCGGCAAACCTGCCCGATCACAAACCGTGAGTCCCTGCAATACGCTTTCATTTGGAAACACAATTTTTGGGGAGTGGCTACTGTAACAGGCTGAGAGTTTGGGGAGTGGCTACTGTAACAGACTGAGAGTTTGGGGTGTGGCTACTGTAACAGGATTAGAGTTTGGGGAGTGGCTACTGTAGCAGACTGAGAGTTTGGGGTGTGGCTACTGTAACAGACTGAGAGTTTGGGGAGTGGCTACTGTATCAGACTGAGAGTTTGGGGAGTGGCTACTGTAGCAGACTGAGAGTTTGGGGTGTGGCTACTGTAACAGGCTGAGAGTTTGGGGTGTGGCTACTGTAGCAGACTGAGAGTTTGGGGAGTGGCTACTGTAGCAGACTGAGAGTTTGGGGAGTGGCTACTGTAACAGACTGAGAGTTTGGGGAGTGGCTACTGTAGCAGGCTGAGAGTTTGGGGTGTGGCTACTGTAACAGGATTAGAGTTTGGGGAGTGGCTACTGTAGCAGACTGAGAGTTTGGGGTGTGGCTACTGTAACAGGCTGAGAGTTTGGGGAGTGGCTACTGTATCAGACTGAGAGTTTGGGGAGTGGCTACTGTAGCAGACTGAGAGTTTGGGGTGTGGCTACTGTAACAGGCTGAGAGTTTGGGGTGTGGCTACTGTAGCAGACTGAGAGTTTGGGGAGTGGCTACTGTAGCAGACTGAGAGTTTGGGGAGTGGCTACTGTAACAGACTGAGAGTTTGGGGAGTGGCTACTGTAGCAGACTGAGAGTTTGGGGAGTGGCTACTGTAGCAGACTGAGAGTTTGGGGAGTGGCTACTGTAACAGACTGAGAGTTTGGGGAGTGGCTACTGTAGCAGACTGAGAGTTTGGGGTGTGGCTACTGTAGCAGACTGAGAGTTTGGGGAGTGGCTACTGTAGCAGACTGAGAGTTTGGGGAGTGGCTACTGTAACAGACTGAGAGTTTGGGGAGTGGCTACTGTAACAGACTGAGAGTTTGGGGAGTGGCTACTGTAGCAGACTGAGAGTTTGGGGTGTGGCTACTGTAGCAGACTGAGAGTTTGGGGAGTGGCTACTGTAACAGGCTGAGAGTTTGGGGTGTGGCTACTGTAACAGGCTGAGAGTTTGGGGTGTGGCTACTGTAGCAGACTGAGAGTTTGGGGAGTGGCTACTGTAGCAGACTGAGAGTTAGGGGAGTGGCTACTGTAGCAGGCTGAGAGTTTGGGGAGTGGCTACTGTAACAGACTGAGAGTTTGGGGAGTGGCTACTGTAACAGACTGAGAGTTTGGGGTGTGGCTACTGTAACAAACTGAGAGTTTGGGGAGTGGCTACTGTAACAGACTGAGAGTTTGGGGTGTGGCTACTGTAACAGACTGAGAGTTTGGGGAGTGGCTACTGTAACAGACTGAGAGTTTGGGGTGTGGCTACTGTAACAGACTGAGAGTTTGGGGTGTGGCTACTGTAACAGGCTGAGAGTTTGGGGTGTGGCTACTGTAGCAGACTGAGAGTTTGGGGAGTGGCTTCTGTAGCAGACTGAGAGTTTGGGGAGTGGCTACTGTAGCAGACTGAGAGTTTGGGGAGTGGCTACTGTAGCAGACTGAGAGTTTGGGGAGTGGCTACTGTAACAGGCTGAGAGTTTGGGGTGTGGCTACTGTAACAGGCTGAGAGTTTGGGGAGTGGCTACTGTAACAGACTGAGAGTTTGGGGTGTGGCTACTGTAACAGGCTGAGAGTTTGGGGTGTGGCTACTGTAGCAGACTGAGAGTTTGGGGTGTGGCTACTGTAGCAGACTGAGAGTTTGGGGTGTGGCTACTGTAGCAGACTGAGAGTTTGGGGTGTGGCTACTGTAACAGACTGAGAGTTTGGGGTGTGGCTACTGTAGCAGACTGAGAGTTTGGGGTGTGGCTACTGTAGCAGACTGAGAGTTTGGGGTGTGGCTACTGTAACAGACTGAGAGTTTGGGGTGTGGCTACTGTAGCAGACTGAGAGTTTGGGGTGTGGCTACTGTAGCAGGCTGAGAGTTTGGGGTGTGGCTACTGTAGCAGGCTGAGAGTTTGGGGTGTGGCTACTGTAGCAGGCTGAGAGTTTGGGGAGTGGCTACTGTATCAGGCTGAGAGTTTGGGGTGTGGCTACTGTAACAGACTGAGAGTTTGGGGTGTGGCTACTGTAACAGGCTGAGAGTTTGGGGTGTGGCTACTGTAACAGACTAAGAGTTTGGGGAGTGGCTACTGTAGCAGGCTGAGAGTTTGGGGTGTGGCTACTGTAGCAGGCTGAGAGTTCGGGGTGTGGCTACTGTAGCAGGCTGAGAGTTTGGGGTGTGGCTACTGTAGCAGGCTGAGAGTTTGGGTGTGGCTACTGTAGCAGGCTGAGAGTTTGGGGTGTGGCTACTGTAGCAGGCTGAGAGTTTGGGGAGTGGCTACTGTAACAGGCTGAGAGTTTGGGGAGTGGCTACTGTATCAGACTGAGAGTTTGGGGAGTGGCTACTGTAGCAGACTGAGAGTTTGGGGAGTGGCTACTGTAACAGGCTGAGAGTTTGGGGAGTGGCTACTGTAACAGGCTGAGAGTTTGGGGAGTGGCTACTGTAGCAGACTGAGAGTTTGGGGTGTGGCTACTGTAGCAGGCTGAGAGTTTGGGGAGTGGCTACTGTAGCAGACTGAGAGTTTGGGGAGTGGCTACTGTAGCAGGCTGAGAGTTTGGGGAGTGGCTACTGTATCAGGCTGAGAGTTTGGGGAGTGGCTACTGTAACAGGCTGAGAGTTTGGGGAGTGGCTACTGTAACAGGCTGAGAGTTTGGGGAGTGGCTACTGTAGCAGACTGAGAGTTTGGGGAGTGGCTACTGTAGCAGGCTGAGAGTTTGGGGAGTGGCTACTGTATCAGACTGAGAGTTTGGGGAGTGGCTACTGTAGCAGACTGAGAGTTTGGGGTGTGGCTACTGTAACAGGCTGAGAGTTTGGGGAGTGGCTACTGTATCAGACTGAGAGTTTGGGGAGTGGCTACTGTAGCATACTGAGAGTTTGGGGAGTGGCTACTGTAACAGGCTGAGAGTTTGGGGTGTGGCTACTGTAACAGGCTGAGAGTTTGGGGTGTGGCTACTGTAGCAGACTGAGAGTTTGGGGTGTGGCTACTGTAACAGACTGAGAGTTTGGGGTGTGGCTACTGTAACAGGCTGAGAGTTTGGGGTGTGGCTACTGTAGCAGACTGAGAGTTTGGGGTGTGGCTACTGTAGCAGGCTGAGAGTTTGGGGTGTGGCTACTGTAACAGGCAGAGAGTTTAGGGAGTGGCTACTGTAGCAGACTGAGAGTTTGGGGTGTGGCTACTGTAACAGACTGAGAGTTAGGGGAGTGGCTACTGTAGCAGACTGAGAGTTTGGGGTGTGGCTACTGTAACAGACTGAGAGTTTGGGGTGTGGCTACTGTAACAGGCTGAGAGTTTGGGGTGTGGCTACTGTAACAGGCTGAGAGTTTGGGGTGTGGCTACTGTAGCAGGCTGAGAGTTTGGGGTGTGGCTACTGTAGCAGGCTGAGAGTTTGGGGAGTGGCTACTGTATCAGGCTGAGAGTTTGGGGAGTGGCTACTGTATCAGGCTGAGAGTTTGGGGTGTGGCTACTGTAACAGACTGAGAGTTTGGGGTGTGGCTACTGTAACAGGCTGAGAGTTTGGGGTGTGGCTACTGTAACAGACTGAGAGTTTGGGGTGTGGCTACTGTAACAGGCTGAGAGTTTGGGGTGTGGCTACTGTAACAGGCTGAGAGTTTGGGGAGTGGCTACTGTAGCAGGCTGAGAGTTTGGGGAGTGGCTACTGTAACAGGCTGAGAGTTAGGGGAGTGGCTACTGTAACAGGCTGAGAGTTTGGGGTGTGGCTACTGTAGCAGACTGAGAGTTTGGGGAGTGGCTACTGTAGCAGACTGAGAGTTTGGGGAGTGGCTACTGTAACAGGCTGAGAGTTTGGGGTGTGGCTACTGTAACAGGCTGAGAGTTTGGGGTGTGGCTACTGTAACAGGCTGAGAGTTTGGGGAGTGGCTACTGTAGCAGGCTGAGAGTTTGGGGAGTGGCTACTGTAGCAGGCTGAGTTGGGGAGTGGCTACTGTAGCAGGTGGAGAGTTTGGGGGAGTGGCTACTGTAGCAGGCTGAGTTGGGGAGTGGCTACTGTAGCAGGTGGAGAGTTTGGGGAGTGGCTACTGTAGCAGACTGAGAGTTTGGGGAGTGGCTACTGTAACAGGCTGAGAGTTTGGGGTGTGGCTACTGTAACAGGCTGAGAGTTTGGGGTGTGGCTACTGTAGCAGACTGAGAGTTTGGGGAGTGGCTACTGTAACAGGCTGAGAGTTTGGGGAGTGGCTACTGTAACAGGCTGAGAGTTTGGGGTGTGGCTACTGTAGCAGACTGAGAGTTTGGGGAGTGGCTACTGTAACAGGCTGAGAGTTTGGGGAGTGGCTACTGTAGCAGGCTGAGAGTTTGGGGAGTGGCTACTGTAGCAGACTGAGAGTTTGGGGTGTGGCTACTGTAGCAGGCTGAGAGTTTGGGGTGTGGCTACTGTAACAGGCTGAGAGTTTGGGGAGTGGCTACTGTAGCAGACTGAGAGTTTGGGGTGTGGCTACTGTAACAGACTGAGAGTTAGGGGAGTGGCTACTGTAGCAGACTGAGAGTTTGGGGTGTGGCTACTGTAACAGACTGAGAGTTTGGGGTGTGGCTACTGTAGCAGACTGAGAGTTTGGGGAGTGGCTACTGTAACAGACTGAGAGTTTGGGGTGTGGCTACTGTAACAGGCTGAGAGTTTGGGGTGTGGCTACTGTAACAGGCTGAGAGTTTGGGGTGTGGCTACTGTAGCAGGCTGAGAGTTTGGGGTGTGGCTACTGTAGCAGGCTGAGAGTTTGGGGAGTGGCTACTGTATCAGGCTGAGAGTTTGGGGTGTGGCTACTGTAACAGACTGAGAGTTTGGGGTGTGGCTACTATAACAGGCTGAGAGTTTGGGGTGTGGCTACTGTAACAGACTGAGAGTTTGGGGTGTGGCTACTGTAACAGGCTGAGAGTTTGGGGTGTGGCTACTGTAACAGGCTGAGAGTTTGGGGAGTGGCTACTGTAACAGGCTGAGAGTTTGGGGTGTGGCTACTGTAACAGGCTGAGAGTTTGGGGAGTGGCTACTGTAGCAGGCTGAGAGTTTGGGGTGTGGCTACTGTAACAGGCTGAGAGTTTGGGGTGTGGCTACTGTAACAGGCTGAGAGTTTGGGGTGTGGCTACTGTAACAGGCTGAGAGTTTGGGGTGTGGCTACTGTAACAGGCTGAGAGTTTGGGGAGTGGCTACTGTAGCAGGCTGAGAGTTTGGGGTGTGGCTACTGTAACAGGCTGAGAGTTTGGGGTGTGGCTACTGTAACAGGCTGAGAGTTTGGGGTGTGGCTACTGTAACAGGCTGAGAGTTTGGGGTGTGGCTACTGTAACAGGCTGAGAGTTTGGGGAGTGGCTACTGTAACAGGCTGAGAGTTTGGGGTGTGGCTACTGTAACAGGCTGAGAGTTTGGGGAGTGGCTACTGTAACAGGCTGAGAGTTTGGGGAGTGGCTACTGTTGCAGGCTGAGTTTGGGGAGTGGCTACTGTAACAGGCTGAGAGTTTGGGGAGTGGCTACTGTAACAGACTAAGAGTTTGGGGTGTGGCTACTGTAACAGGCTGAGAGTTTGGGGTGTGGCTACTGTAACAGGCTGAGAGTTTGGGGAGTGGCTACTGTTGCAGGCTGAGTTTGGGGAGTGGCTACTGTAACAGGCTGAGAGTTTGGGGAGTGGCTACTGTAACAGACTAAGAGTTTGGGGTGTGGCTACTGTAACAGGCTGAGAGTTTTGGGGAGTGGCTACTGTAGCAGGCTGAGTTTGGGGTGTGGCTACTGTAGCAGGCTGAGAGTTTGGGGTGTGGCTACTGTAGCAGGCTGAGTTTGGGGTGTGGCTACTGTAGCAGGCTGAGTTTGGGGTGTGGCTACTGTAGCAGGCTGAGAGTTTGGGGAGTGGCTACTGTAGCAGGCTGAGAGTTTGGGGAGTGGCTACTGTAGCAGGCTGAGAGTTTGGGGTGTGGCTACTGTAGCAGGCTGAGAGTTTGGGGTGTGGCTACTGTAGCAGGTTGAGAGTTTGGGGTGTGGCTACTGTAGCAGGCTGAGAGTTTGGGGTGTGGCAACTGTAGCAGGCTGAGAGTTTGGGGTGTGGCTACTGTAGCAGGCTGAGAGTTTGGGGTGTGGCTACTGTAGCAGGCTGAGAGTTTGGGGTGTGGCTACTGTAGCAGGCTGAGAGTTTGGGGTGTGGCTACTGTAGCAGGCTGAGAGTTTGGGGTGTGGCTACTGTAGCAGGCTGAGAGTTTGGGGTGTGGCTACTGTAGCAGGCTGAGAGTTTGGGGTGTGGCTACCGTAGCAGGCTGAGAGTTTGGGGAGTGGCTACCGTAGCAGGCTGAGAGTTTGGGGAGTGGCTACTGTAGCAGGCTGAGTTGGGGAGTGGCTACTGTAGCAGGTGGAGAGTTTGAGGTGTGGCTACTGTAACAGGTGGAGAGTTTGGGGTGTGGCTACTGTAACAGACTGAGAGTTTGGGGTGTGGCTACTGTAGCAGACTGAGAGTTTGGGGAGTGGCTACCGTAGCAGGCTGAGAGTTCGGGGTGTGGCTACTGTAGCAGACTGAGAGTTTGGGGTGTGGCTACTGTAACAGGCTGAGAGTTTGGGGTGTGGCTACTGTAGCAGGCTGAGAGTTTGGGGTGTGGCTACTGTAGCAGGTTGAGAGTTTGGGGTGTGGCTACTGTAGCAGGTTGAGAGTTTGGGGTGTGGCTACTGTAGCAGGCTGAGAGTTTGGGGTGTGGCAACTGTAGCAGGCTGAGAGTTTGGGGTGTGGCTACTGTATCAGACTGAGAGTTTGGGGTGTGGCTACTGTAACAGGCTGAGAGTTTGGGGTGTGGCTACTGTAGCAGACTGAGAGTTTGGGGTGTGGCTACTGTAACAGACTGAGAGTTTGGGGTGTGGCTACTGTAGCAGACTGAGAGTTAGGGGAGTGGCTACTGTAACAGACTGAGAGTTTGGGGAGTGGCTACTGTAACAGGCTGAGAGTTTGGGGTGTGGCTACTGTAACAGGCTGAGAGTTTGGGGTGTGGCTACTGTAGCAGACTGAGAGTTTGGGGTGTGGATTATATTGTGCGCAATGTTACCAGATAGCTTTCAAATGTTTGTTATGAAAAGTTTATTATCAATAAATGCTAAAAGAACATGTAAGAACAAAGTAATATATAGGTCTACAAGAAGACGACATAAGGATGTTTTTTCCAGAAATTTCTTCAGCTGCAAAGTGAATATGTCAAAAGGCTTTAAATATGTTTGATTAAGGATTGTAATATGAGCCGGATGTTTCCCTGAGATTCAGCCATGTTACCTGCTTCCGTCTTCACTTTCACCATCTCTTTACTCCTGGTTTTCCTCTCCAGATTGAGGTGATGAGCAGAAGCCTGCTGATGGACAGAGATTCCACTTCCTGTCCGGCTCAGGGCACCATGCTCCACTTCCTGTCTAAGCTCAGACGCCACGCCAGCCTGGAGGGAGCGGGTCCGTTCTTCAGCGTCAAGAAATGGAGACGCGACACCATCCAGAGAGCAGCGAGTCTTGATATGAGAGGTATAAATAATCTATTCCTAATAAGTATATAATAATTAATAAACAAATAAATGAACTTGAATGAACTGTCCATATGTTCAGTTTCATTAAACCCTCTTGTTGGACATTTTGTTTTCTGAAAGATGTTTTCAAAGTGATATATAAACTGCAATATTGTTCAGAAATCATACAATCCAAAGATGCTCTGAAAGAGCCTGGAGAAGAGGAATCAATACCGGAGCAATACTGATAGAGTAGCTCATTCTAGTTAAAGTCACGTGACTGTTGTGAAATCTGATTGGCTCACAGACTTCAACCAAGAGTGCAGGACGAAATCTGCTTCCTGATAAATGAATTATAAAATAATCGTATTGTTCTTCACCTGATGTGAAAGGTCAGTCAGCACGGCTGCTCATTTCCTGCTTAATGAGCGATAGATCACATTACATGCGGTCATTAATGAGGCTGAGGAGCTTCTGCGTTTCAAAATCTGTTAACGTGAAGGCTGTTCCTGAAGAACGAGATCTGTGAAAACAATCATCGCATTTCAAAATGCATTGATGAATATAGTTCTAATTTACAGGGACTATTGTACTGCTCTGTGTATTTTTAATGTTTATTGGCGTATCACAGTTCAGCATTGTTATTACCTAAAATTTTAAAATTTCTGTTAACTGAAGTGAAGCTGAGAAAAAAATGTAAATTTTAGATGAAACTCTTAAATTTCAAATGTTGCACTAAGTGAAATAAATAAGTACTAATCTGTGCATGGCTATTCCTGTGTTTTTCCTGTATTCTTAGGTTCTCCTCGGAGACGTGCATTTCAGAGGCAGCGTGCGGCCAGTGAGACTCTGGATCAGGGAGAAGAAAACTTGCAGGGTGGAGTCAGTGACTTCCTGTTGCAAAAACCTCGCGCTCAGCCACAAATGGAACCGCCTAGACGCCTCTCAGCTGGTTCTTTGGACGCCACTTCAGGAGCTCCTCCTGCTCTCAGCAGGTAAAGCCACAGCACCTCAGGAGCTTAGGGCAGGTCAGGGCAGGGGGTCCAATCCTGCAGGTTGGAGCAAAGCTCCAGGATCAGGATTGGACACCCCTGAATAAAGGCAGGGTTGTCAAATCCTGCTCCTGGAGGGCCAGTGTCCTATAGAGTTTAGAACCGCCAAAACACACTTGCCTGAACATTTCTGGTAATCCCGAAAACATTGATTAGATGGTTCAGGCATTTTTAATTAGGGTTGGAACCAAAATCTGCAGGACAGTGGACCTCCAGAAACATAATTGGACTCTCCTAAATTAGGACAGGGTTGTCCAATCCTGCTCTTGGAAGACTAATGTCCGATAGAGTTTAGCTCCAACATGCCCAAACACACTTGCTTGAAAGTCTCTAGTAATCCTAAAGACCTTTATTAGCTTTTTCATGTGTGTTCAATTGGGATTTGAGCCAAAATCTGCTGGACAGTGGACCTCCAGGAACATGATTGGACTCTCCTAAATTAGGCCAGGGATGTCCAATCCTGCTCCTGGAGGGCCAGTGTCCTATAGAGTTTAGATCCAACCGCTAAAACACACTTGAACGTTTCTGGTAATCCCGAAAACGTTGATTAGATGGTTCAGGCATGTTTAATTAGGGTTGGAACCAAAATCTGCAGGACAGTGGACCTCCAGGAACATGATTGGACTCTCCTAAATTAGGGCAGGGTTGTCCAATTCTGCTCCTGGAGGGTCAATGTCCTATAGAGTTTAGCTCCAACCACCAAAACACTTGTCTAAAATTGGAATTGGGTCACTTGTAAATGTAGCCTAATTTAAGGTAGGGTTGTCTAATAGGGTTTAGATCCAACCTTTCAAAACACACTTGCCTGAATGTTTCTAATAATCCCGAAGACCTTGAATCGATGGTTCAGGTGTCTTAAATTACATTGGCCCTTCACCCAGACAGCAACATAGTGTCGGCCCAGATCCGGCCCACATCTGGCATGTGTGGAATCCACATGTACCAGATGTGGGCCAGATCAAGATTGGATCCAAAGTTTTGGATTGGAGCCAAAGTTTGCAGGACAGTGGACCTCCGGGATCAGAATTGGACTCTCCTGAATTAGGGCAGGTTTGTCCAATTCTGCTCCTGGAGGGCCAATGTCCTATAGAGTTTAGCTCCAACCACCAAAACACTTGTCTAAAATTGGAATTGGGTCACTTGTAAATGTAGCCTAATTTAAGGCAGGGTTGTCCAAACGTGCTCTTGGAGAGCCAATGTCCTATAGAGTTTAACTCCAACAAAACACACCTGCCTCAGCTGCTGGAAGTTCTAGTAATCCTGAAAACCTTGATTATATGGTGTAGATGTGTTTAATAAAGACTGGAACCAAAGTCTGCTGGGCAGTGGACCTCCAGGATCAGGAGTGAACTCTCCTAAATTAAGGCAGGGATGTCCAAACCTGCTCCTCAAGGGGCAATGTCCAATAGAGTTTGACTCCAACCTGCCCAAACACACTTGCCTAAAAGTTTCTAGTAATCCTGAAAACCTTGATTAGATTGTTCAGGTGTGTTTAATTAGGGTTGGAGCTAAATATATTGACCCTCTAGGACAGGGGTGGGCACTTCCAGTCCTGGAGCGCCACTGTCCTGCAGAGTTTAGCTCCAACCCTGATAAAACTCACCTGCCTGTAGCCTTCTAGTAATCCTGAAGACATTGATTAGCTGGTTCAGGTGTGTTTGATTAGGGTTGGAGCTAAACTCTGCAGGACAGTGGCCCTCGAGGTCTGGAATTGCCCACCCGTGCTCTAGGACAGCGGTACTCAAACCTGTCCTGGGGACCCTCCACCATTGCACATTTTGGATGTCTCCCTCATCTAACCTGATTCAACCCATAAGTGGAGACTGTAAGACCTGAATTGGGTGTGTCTGATGAAGGAGACATCCAAAATGTGCAATGGTGGAGGGTCCCCAGGACAGGTTTGAGAAGCACTGCTCTAGGAGTAGGGTTGGACTCCCCTGAATTAGTGGATCTTTATGCTGCGTTCACACCAAACGCGAATAGAGCATCAAAATCGCGTCTACCGTATCTAGTTGGACGCTTGAACATTTTGAATCCATTCGCACGTACACAGCGAATTGGACGTGCGTATAAATTGATAGTTTGAAGTGAAATAGACGCGCGTTCAATGCGCTCCAGGAGAAATATGTCATAAATGAAAAGAGGCAGAGTGGTATTTTTCATTAAAAATATATATTAAACATTAATAGCCATACAAATGGGGTCCAGGCAACTCCTACATTATCTTCACGGCATGTGTATTTAAATATCCTTAAAAAAAAATCAGTCAAAACGATTTGGCAGACAACAAATGATGATTCATGAGAGCAAAGATCGCCTGCTCGATCTAACCAAGACGAACCACTACAGGTCATCAGAGCAGCGGCAGACGGCAGAAGGACTGGCTGAGGAAAGGCTGCTTTCGCCGGGGTTAATGAGCGCTGAGCGCCCGGTGATCCTCTGGAGCTCACAACTCCAAAAACGCAAGAATATTAAAAAAAAAAAATAGGCGCTCTTTATAAATAAACCACAGAGTTGAGCTTTAAACAACTACATTCTCACCTGAAAAAGTCTTAAAACCTAATTTTGTGACACAACAGTAGTATTTTTAAATTATGCGGGGTTTCTCATCACGTCACTTTACCACGTGACCGCAGCGAGCAGGCTCCTGATTGGTTAATGCAGGTGAATTGACGGCAAAATTCAAATTTTTCAACTCCGGCATTAGACGTGAATTCGCTTCAAACGCGTGAATGCACAAAAGCACCACTCGCGTGTAACGCACGCATCGCGCAAAACGCTCAATTTGCGAACTGGATGCGCGAATGAGGCGGAATCGCAGGAACTCCAGACGCACGTCAACACAACTTTCCATCGACTTAACATTGAAATCACTCTCTCCAGACGCTCTATTCGCATTTGGTGTGAACACAGCATTAGGCAACTTACCATTCAATTTCAGGATAGGGATGGGCGATATGGCCTAAAATCCATATTGCGATATACATTGCAGCCTCTTGCGATAACAGTATATATTGCGATATAAAAATTATAATAGAACCATTTCAGAACGGGTTAGACCCTAAGGAAAGCAAACTGCTAAATGTATTTTTTTTTTAAAGAAAGAAACGTTGTATGTAGTTTTGAGAACATTTATTGTGCAAAACTGTAATCATAACAAATTGTTGCAGATAAATAAAAGTCAAGTACACTAGCTGCAGAGACTTAAACAAAAAAAAAAGCAGAACGTTTTAAAAACGTCCTGTACGCGCTTATCCATATAATGGAAGTGAATAGCGGCCAGGCTATAACAAATTCTACAAAAATATCACGCAATGATGCAGGGAGATGCGTGCCAGATCTGTACCAATTTCGGTACCACAATTTTTATTTATTTAAAAAAATGTAATGCAATTCAATACGTTTATTATTTATGGTAAATAATACATAAACATTTAAAGGCTGTATGCTGTTTAAAAGGAAACATTGTTTATAAAAAAGATCAAGTGAAAAATAAGCAACCATCTAGGCATAATTTTTATTATTATTAGTTGAGACTAATTATTATTACACCCGGGTGATGACGGCGAAAATTACTGGTCATATACGAACATACGGCATGCAATGAACAAAGTTTACAAAAAGAGATAATTATTTGAAAAATTTGAAAGAAAAAAAACATGGTTCTGGTTGGGAAACACTGCAGAGACCACAAAGACTACTGTGTGTGTGTTTGTGTGTGTATGTCGCACACTCATCTGTGCGTCAGACGGCTTAAATTAAGTCCAAACAATGGATGTTGCACCAGTCTTTTTTACCAGCTCCTCCGTTTCGCTTTCAGCTATGTTTACTCAAGATGACCAATACGATGATGCATTGCTGCCAGTTGCAGCTCGTGGCTCTAATTTCGCGGGTAGATTCTGTCATCAATGTGCATTATCGCGATAATGTAATAGACTTCAAATCTCTATCGTAGGCCAATTTTGTATCGTTTATATCGCATATCGTTTATATCGCCCATTACTATTTCAGGAGTCACAGTCCAATTCCAATTGTTGTTGTTTTTAAAATAGGCGCTTTCTTTATAAATAAACCACAGATTTGAGCTTTAAACAACTACATTCTCACCTGAAAAAGTCTCAAAACCTAATTTTGTGACACAACAGTAGTATTTTTAAATTATGCTGGGTTTCTCATCACGTCACTTTACCACGTGACCGCAGCGAGCAGGCTCCTGATTGGTTAATGCAGGTGAATTGACGGCAAAATTCCAATTTTTCAACTCCGGCATTAAACGTGAATTCGCTTCAAACGCGTGAATGCACAAAAGCACCACTCGCGTGTAATGCGCAAAACGCTCAATTCGCGAACTGGATGCGCGAATGAGGCGGAATCGCAGGACCTCCAGATGCACGTCAACACACCTTTCCATTGACTTAACATTGAAATCACTCTCTCCAGACGCTCTATTCGCGTTTGGTGTGAACGCAGCATTAGGCAACTTACCATTCAATTTCAGGAGTCACAGTCCAATTCCAAAACAAGCCTCAATGCTTGTCAAATTTTCAACATCTGCATATGGAGGCAAATCTTTGGCCAATTGAAATGGCTTGTTGCTAAGATTCTGTAATTAATACAATCTAGAACCCAGAATCTAGAACTATAAGACATTTCCATTTACCTTAAAATAACAAGGTTTATCTTTCTGTCTGGAGAGTGTGTTGGTGACTGACATCATGCGTTTACCCCTGCAGGATAGAGGTAGAGGCTGTAATGGAGCTCAAATACAACACAGTGACAAAAGACACGAACCCAGCGGGATCCCAGGGACCTCTGGAGATGGGTGATGGTGAAGAGGAGATGATGGCAGGAGCATCCGGAGGCGGCGGTGAAGAGTTTGTTCTGGCGAGTCGTCAGGAGAGTCTTTACCGCGACATCTGGAGCCTGAGAGCGTCTCTGGAGCAGTACTCCGACCTGAGCAGCAACGACAGAGACTCCACTCGCAGCGATGCAGACAGCGTTTGTTCAAGAGCAGGCGTCCCCAACTACCACTCGCAAGACATCGAGGACGATATGGACGGGGACGGTGAGCTGCCATATGACGATGTGGACGGGTTGAGGAGAAACGGACGGGAAAGTGTTGACTCTGAGAGAGGCAGCGATGGAGAGACGAACAACCGGAAGCTTCTGCAAATGGACAGCGGCTACGCCTCGATCGAGGCTCCTTGCAAGGCTCCAGAGGAATTCAGGCTGTTCGGAAGTAGCTCGGCAAAGACCGCATCAGAACGCCGGCGCTTTTTCACCAATTCTGGCCGTAAAGGCACGGTTTGTGAGAGTTTCGAGGCACGGCTGTTTAAAGAGGAGCTGGAAGACGAGGCATCGGAGAGCAGTGAGGCTTCCCAAGAACCGCAACCCGCGACCAAACCCAAGCCGCGCTTCCGCCGGCGAGACTACAGCATCGATGAGAAGACGGAGGCGCTGTTTAACGAATTCCTACGCCACGATCCCCAGTTCGACCAGCAGGGGTCACCCTCACTGCGGCACCGCCACCGTTCCCGCATCCATCTCCGGAAGCAGTGGCAGCGGAGCAAACAGTACAGCGACCCCGGAGCCGCCCGATTCTCGCCATCCCTGGAGCGCCAGCGCTGCTACCCGCTACGCCGAGGCGACAGCGCCAACTTCCCCTTGGACACACGCTACCATAGCACCTTGCCTCGCATCGCTAGCGCCGCGGATGAGGAGGGAAGCGAGGCAGGTACAGAATCGCCCGAGCCGGAAACATCCGCTCCGGAGCTGGAGGGTGCAGGTCCACCCTCAACTGCTGGAAGATCTGGTCCAGACCTGGAGGAAAACGCAAACAACAGCAGCAACAACACAAGCCGGCATTTCTTTTCATCGCAATCGCAGGACTACGGTGCCAGAGATTGTGGGAGACTGGAGAACTTTGGGACGACAGATTCACATAAACATGGACCGATGAACACATTTACAGACACTCCCATGCCTAACCCTACTGACCTGGATCAGGATTCAGGCTTCATGCATCACACAGACAAACTCACATCCACGCTGGACGATCGGATCTACTCTAACTTGAGGACTCAAGAGTGTGTCGTGACCGTAAGCCGCACCTCACCGAACCTAGAAGAATAAACGGCTGCTTACACTAAGAATGATAACCAAGAGAATAGCTAAGTCACACACATAATTGTTGGGATCTCTTTGAACGATAAAAACATTGACCAAACAGAATCCATTTGAGCATTTAAAGACGATTAAACGGAAGCATGCACTCATATTAAACAGAATGATACTGTACACGCTGGTGATATTGTTATAGTTATCGTTCTTGTAATAGTTTGGGTCATCTGTTTTTTGAGCGACACAAACTTCTTTTCCACCGAGTGGGTGCTGGTGCTACTAACGTAAAACCAGCAACACATGCAAAACAAAATGGCTCCAGATGCTGTGATAGTCGTGGACATGTGTAGTAACGCTGGTCCAACGGAAGGATAAGAGCAAACATCACATTTACAGAAATTACAATAACTCAGTAGAACAGATGAATACAAGTGTGACGTATGCTGGGATCGGTAGCAATAAATAGGTGAGGCGTGTAATTTTTGGATGTTAAAATACCTTCTTGTAACCCAGTTAGAGTCTGTTTAGGTGACAGAAATTACACACTTTAAAGAAGTTTGAAGAGTTCGGATGCATCCATACTGACCCTGGGTCAGCGCTAGAAAACCTCATTTAGCAGCATCTCATCTTCTACGGGACTATAGACACACACACACACACACACACACACTGATCTGCGGTCAAAGGTTCTTTCACTGTGAAACAAGCGGCGGTCGTTTCAGAAATCAGATCATTTCTAATGAAACTTTCTGAGATGTGCTTCGAACCATGAAGGTTGAGCTCAGATAAAGACTCCCATCACCATCAATGCTTATATATCCCACAATACACCATCCAGAACATCACAAGTCCTCGCAAAACATTCATGCTAAGAATATCCGCCTCAGTTTTAATCTAATAGTTTTAATAGCGTTGGAGACCGCAGGGTAGGTTGTAGGAAACTGTATATAAATGTACATCTACATCTCTCCGAATTGTCATTTTTTATTTATATTTCCTTTGCAATAAAGGTAATTTTGTTGGTTTTATGCAAAAATCATGTTTATTGGGGAAAAACATGAAAAAAATTAATCAGGTTGACTGATTTAAACACAAAGCAAATGAGACGTACATGTTTGTTGAATTAAATGATCATTTTTTACAAAATAATGACTGGAATTGTTTGGAAACATTGGTAAACCATTACATTAACCTCCAAGAATCTGTTCATTATATAAAGCGAAATGAGCTATAACTGATTGCCTGTGAAACTGAACTCTTGGTATTGGCGGTATAAAGGGGTCGTTGCCATGGAAACAGCCGTGGCCAGAGGTCACATGCCAGAGATGAACCATGCCTTGCCTTTTCCACTCACAATAATAATAATAATAATAGCAGATTCTTTGAATTAATCGAGTGAAGGAAGAGTTTCCTGCTGCTATAAAAATAACAGAGGTTTCCACCAGCCTCAGCCGTCCATCAACAAATGCATGACATCACTTCCCGTTGAGGGAATCTCGCAAAAAAACTGATTTCACAAAATAAAAAACAATTTTTGTTTAATTGATAATTAGCTCATTAAATGTCATTAACGCAGTGCAGGGTTATTATTCCCTAAAACATTACTGTCAATTGAAATAAAGCTGAAATAAAATAGATAATAATTGAGAAACTTTAAGCAAAAATGTTGAAATGTTGCCTTAGCCACAAACTGAAGCACTACACTTATTAACAGGAAATAAATACTGTAATAAAACTATAATAAAACACTGGAACAATGTCAAAAAAGAAAAATGAATAAAGCATTTATACATCACAGTGATGTTGTCAAGAAACTAGTAAAGCTGAATATTCTCAGTGATGATTCTTATGACTTTAACTCTTTCCCGCATCGACAGAATCAGTGTATCCGTGTTTTCCCTGTATTACGGCAGAGGGCGCTGTTACACATCTGAAAGAGTACAGAATCAAAACACAGGCGAAGAAGAAGCAGAAACAAGCGGTAGAAGCCATATCGCTATCATCAAAACGAGCTCTGTTGTTTAATGTCCGCCGTTAAGAGACTGAACACCAGTGGGCGGGGCCTATAGTGTGATGATGTATAACTATTGGTCATTGTCTTGCTCTGGAGGTGGGCATATGCAAATATAGTCGCCCGTGTGACGTCACACGCCGTTTTTTGAACTTGATTAAAGAAATGCTTCGAGGATGTTTTAAGCTATGAAGCTTGCAGGATGTTTTAATGGTTCAAAGATGTCTTATATGTCAAAAGATCTCAAGTTATGACCCCTTTGGGGAGAAAAACCCCCATAAATTTGGTGAAAATAACTCATTTCGTTTAGGAGTTATATACATTTGTATTTATGAGCATATTAAAAATAACCCACACCTGACTTTGATGCCAGTTACTATAAAAAGGGACAAAAATGTAGTCAACCTGCTATGATTCTGATATTCCTACGGTGGTTTTGTCTCGATCGGACTAACCGTTTCGAAGATACTCTCAAAAGTTGTTTAAACGCTAAATCAGAACGTTGAACAAACCAAAGGCGAAACCTAGCATGTTTGGTATCGTTGGACTCGACAAGGATTCAGGAATCGAAGGATATGACTCCCATGAAAATAAGTCAACCACACCCAAAGTTATAAGCATGTGATTAGTTGATTTTACCACTAGCTGGCTTGAAACTTCGCAGGCTCCTTCAGGGCATCACGTCGATGACTCGTACAGAGTTTCGTAACAATACGCTAACGTGTTCATAAAATACAGTATTTTACTACAAAATTCAAAATGGCTGATATGGAAAATTTGGATATTATCTAACCATATAACGAGACCAGTAACTATGAACTTTGGGCAAACGGTTCAGAAGTTATAAGCAAAAATAGCCATTTTTTGTATCTCTGGCAAATTCTATCTTTCGTAAGTTTGGTCAGAATACGATAAAGCGTGGCAGAGATTCAGCATTATTGTTACAGCGAGTTTGTAAACACTGCTCATCCAATCAGAATCATGGGAGTCACGACGGTGTTATATTTTAAAATCATTCGTTTTTCGGATTGTCTCACACCATTTCCGCTTGTGAAAAGCATTCACATCCTCATAGAACTCGTAATTACAGCTTGTAAGCTGGGAATTTTCTAAGAGCTCCTACTTGTACCATGTGACCGAGGACGTCACGTGTTGTCATCTTGTAATTATGACACGAAAACAATAATAGTTCACTAACATTAACACTCGGAAAGCACCAAATGAGAGTAAAAATCAGCGTTGGCGGGTACATTTTTATGAATTCTAACGATACATGAACGTGAACGACACTCTGGACAGTTGATGGTCCACGAACAGTGCCAATTTAAATATTCAAGCGCAAGAAGACACGAAAATTAGCTCAATTACTCGCGCAGAAAGCTGCGTCTCAGACAGCGCAGAGTAACACATTGAGTTGTCACAATTTCTTGCGCTTGAACAGACAAATACACACAAAATTATGTCAAAATGCCTGGCAAGTATCCTAGTATACATATTCAAGTCTTAAGAGTAAACAGTTGAGAAAGAAAACGTGTGTGTCAGTGTATTAGATCCGTGCGTTTGCTCTTAAAGTGACAGTAGCCTAATAAACCTGCTGTGTTTTAAAGTCAATCAAATAAAACACAAGAGAATATCACTCAGAGCTCTAGACTGAATAATTCATAAATTTAATAAGGATTAATCTATATTTCATGGGCAGAAAAATATATTTACGGCCAGTGCATTCTTAAAGGTGCAGTGTGTAGTATTTATGAGGATCTAGTGAGAGAAATGCAATATAATATACATAACTATGTTTTCAGTGGAGTATAAAGATCGTTATGTGTTTATTACCTACACTCTAAAAAATGCTGGGTTAAAAATAACCCAAGTTGGAATGAAAATGGACTAACCAAGCAATTGGGTTGTTTTAAGCAAACATTTAACCCAACCGCTGTGTTAAAACAACCCAAATGCTGGGTTAGTCCATTTTCAACCCTACTTGGGTTATTTTTAACCCAGCATTTAGAGTGTAAAATGAGTCGTGGGGTGTGTGTAGATAGAAAAAGCAGCCATTTTGACTGAGGCAGCCATTTTGTGCCGCCATGTTTTCTACAGTAGCCCTAAAGGGACAAACTTCTCTCCAGAGCACTAGCTACTCTCTGCTGTCTCAGACGACGGCATCTGTGTCCTGTGTGGGCCACCGTAGCTTCTCTATGTGCTCTGAAAGGGAGAAAGGGTGCAATTCACAACCTCACCACTAGATGCCGCTAAAACTTGCACACTGCACCTTTAAGTCTGCATATATTCGCCTCGAACACTTCAGTTTGATATTGTAAATGTGGCACGATCTATTGTATGAGGCATTTATGTTTAGAAATTCTCACTTTTATACTTTAGAAACTGGAATAGGTGTAAAATAGTCTGAAAACAAAAGATATTTCCATGCTTTCTAAGGACCCTGATAATCCGTTAGTTTTCTTCTTCCTCCGCCTCTGGAAGTCTATGGCATAGAATGGCCCAAATGGTTTGGTCAAAAGTTGTGAAATTCGGCACACTGATAGAGATCAGTCCAAACACTCAACACAGCAGCTCTGGAGTCTCTAACTCAATCGCTCTAGCGCCACCTGCTGTCCAAAGGTTCCCTTACATTTGTGCTAATAACTTTTGATCCAATATTATTTTTCCCTCTGAGTCCTTGACTCAAGCATTCGATTGCATCCTGTGTTGTCATGAACATTTTCCCACCAAATTTTTGTCTGCAAAAAATAATAATAATCGGAAATCGAATCTACAGAACATGACAAAAAAGCAATCAAAAGCATTGATAAACCCGACTGGCGCAAACGAATTCAACGAAGAGTACACCAAATGGGACGCGAGGCTATATCTCCACAACGCTTTAGCGCATCCAGACCAAATTTGGTACATGTCATCATAAGCATGACCTGAGGTTTCATGCAGAGTTTCAGGACAGCGCCACCTACTGGTCAGGAGATATGAAAAATGCAAATAACTTCTGAATGGTTTGCCCAAAAATCATAACTTAACTCTCGGTTGATTGACCCAAAACTTGCTTTCTCGAGGAATGCTGGATCCATAAACGCGTCTGTGAGTAAGTTCAGCCACTCAGAGTATGTTCCCGGTTAACACACAAGACAATCTCAACAGACCAATCAATGACTCGCCATGGAAACCTCTTTTACTTTTATTTAATGCTGATTTACATACTTCTTAATGCAAATCGCCCCCTATTTTATGGTTGTGGAATTGTTTTTTCAATCTCTTCGTTAAATACGTAATCTTCATTCACGAGAATAAGGATTATATTGTTTGTTTGATGCTAAAGTTGAATGCAATCCTTGTGTGGGCTGACAAAATACTAAATGTGAATTGCATTACCATTTAAACATTACCCGTGTTTTCACAGTGCTTTAGAATGAATATATAATACTGTATATTATATAACTGTAACTATATAACAAATTTGGTTATATTAATATAGTTCTATTAATTCTGTAATAAACATCTGAATACCTCTTAAGCAAAGTAACCTTGATCATGAGCCTCTCCGGAGCAGGTGATGTTCAGAGAGAGAAGCTATGGCTAATTACTTACCCTGAAAGTTGAGGTTATCCGCTTACTTACCCTTAAACATACCCGGGTATGCCACATAACCCGCTCTCTGGCATCTTCAGATTTAGTGCATTTGTAAAATATAGCATTTTAGGACAAAATTAAAAATGGCTGACGCCCAAAATAGCCAATATGAAAACTCTGCATAGTTCAGCCATTTTGAATTTTGTCCTAAAATGCTATATTTTACGAATATATTTGCAAATTGTTATGAAACTATGCCCTGAAGGTAGGCAAAAAGCTTCGATTATAATGAAATTTCCAAAAATGCTAATAACTTTTCATTAATTCAGCCTATTTTAATAAAACTTGGACTTGATAGATTCCTTGGGTTATGCCAAGAACCGCCAATCCGCCATTTTGAATTTCTCTGAAAACCTACTTTTTCGAACTCCTCCTAGACCATTGGTCTGATTTCCACCAAAATTGGCTCAGATCATCTTCAGACCATGCTGGCAAACATGTATGAAAAGCTTTTCGATAGACCAAACCGTTCTGGAGTAACGCATCAACGAAGCGGCTTCTGAGGCGGTATCTCTGCAAAGCTTTGGCGTATTGACACCAAACTTTTTTGACAGAAACTTTGTTTCTCTGAAGCTCCCAGACATGCTTGCATGTCACATCGTTCGCCGTTTAGCGATGTGTATTGTATAAAGCGCTATGGAAATACAACTTGCAGCAGAAAATGCTTGTGTTTAGATCGTCACATGCTTTCGAAACAATCAAACAAGCATGCAAATAAAGGACCATGAGCCTCGGCTTCAGTTGGGATGTGTTTTATATAAATAATACTTAAAAAATATTTATCGGGAAACAAAACCAAATGGGGAAAAATGAACCCAAACGCCCCGCGGCGAGCAGCTCTCCGTCCGCCCCAAACGCGTCACAGCATGCAGTTTTTAGTTCTTAACATCGGTATAATCATCATCATCTGCAGCATATGCTCTACAATAACTGATGTCATTCTTTACATCAAACCATCTGCATCTGAAGCTGCAGTTAATAACTGTAAATTAAAAGACGGTCTAAAACTAAACGGAAGGTGCATCGTCCGCATGTCTTCGGGAGCTGATGGGGATGGAGGAGAAACCGAACGGATGATCCTCAGCCACAGAGGAGGATTGTGGGAAACATCTCCACTCTTTAACAGCATTCTCAAGTCCAGCCAGTCCGTTCCAGATCCAGAGAAACCAGAGAAACCAGAGAAACGAGTGTCCTGGCACTGTTTGAGTTCATCATCATGGCAGAAGTGTGCGTCTGGAACAGCGTTCAGTATCGCCTGCTGGGAAACAACATAAACCTGCGGAGAGAGAGAGAGAGAGAGAGAGGATCACTAATGAGGGAACGTCTGACTGTTACTGACCCACAGAACCAATCAAACACATCGAAATAACATCATTACAAAATTAATCATTAATGTCCAAATGCAAAGAGTCTTAGAAACGATCATGTATGTAAAGGAGTGAAGCCATTCTCTCTCCTCTCGCGGCCGTGATCTGCTTTAGACTCATTATGGGCTGTTCTCGTTACACATTGTGATTTGATGCCTTTGCATTTGCAATCTTCATATATTGTGAGATGAAAGTGTAAACAGGTTTCCATCCGACTGCATCCAATCGAGCAGAGCTGAAGATGAAAGCGCTCTATATATAGACAGAAGCAGAGAGAAGAGTCTGAGTCATCACTCCATCAGGAGAGAGAGAGAGAGAGAGAGAGAGAGAGAGACTGAGTCATCGCATTCACTGCAGCGTCTCATCAGCATGAGAAGAACCCCACCCTGAACTCACACACACAGTAAGTGTGAATGTGAGCGAGTGAGTGTGAGCGAGCGTGTGTGTGTGTGAGTGACAATGAGTGAGTGTGTGTGAGGGAGAGTGAGTGTGTGTGAGTGAGCATGAGAGAGTGAGCGTGAGCGAGTGTGTGTGTGTGTGTGTGTGTGTGAG
>JARQWZ010005350.1:50000-80161 GCA_033150135.1 Gobio occitaniae
CATCCCTGCAGACACAAACACGTCAGATGAAGGAACAGAGCTTTATACTGTGTGTGTGTGTGTGTGTGTGTGTGTGTGTGTGTGTGTGTGTTGCATCAGTGTTTCCTCAAACACACCGTCAGTGCTGAACATTAGTGTCACAATGTCGCCATCTAAAGGTCAAACCTATGAATTACAGGTAATCATGTTTTAAATGTTCTCAATTAAGACCTCAATGATGTATGGTTGAGATATATTTACGATATATATTACGAGATATACTTATGCAATATTACTGTTTTTTGTATTTTTAATCAATATAGCTTTGGTGAGCAGAAGAGACACAAAAGAAAAAGAACTTCCCCCGGAAAGAAACAAAACTCAACAAAGCCCCCAAAATGAACAAAATTGCCCCAAAAAGAAAGAAAAATGAACAAAAATGCCCCGAAAATGAATAAAAATGCCCCAAAAATGAATAAAAATGTCCCGAAAAGAAACAAATGCACCGAAATTAACAAAAATGCCCTGTAAAGAAACAAAAATGAACAAAAATGCCCCCAAAATGAACAAAAATGCCCCGTAAAGAAACAAATGAACAAAAATGTCCTGTAAAGAAACAATAATGCCCCGAAATGAAAAATGCCCTGTAAAGAAACAAAAATGAACAAAAATGCCCCAAAAATAAACAAAAACGCCCCGAAAGGAACAAAAATGCCCCGAAAATGAACAAAAATGCCTCGAATAGAAAAAAAAATGAACAAAAAATGCCCTGAAATGAACAAAAATGCACCACAAAGAAACAAAAATGCCCCAAAAAGAAACAAAAATGCACAGAAAAGAAACAAAAATACCCCAAAAATGCCTCGAAAAGAAACAAATGAACAAAAATGCCTCGAAAAGAAACAAAAATGAACAAAAATGCCCTGAAAAGAAACAAATGAACAAAAATGCCCCAAAAATGCCTCGAAAAGAAACAAATGAACAAAAATGCCTCGAAAAGAAACAAATGAACAAAAATGCCCCAAAAATTAACAAAAATGCCCGAATAGAAAAAAAATTAACAAAAAATGCCCTGAAATGAACAAAAATGCACAGAAAAGAAACAAAAATGCCCCAAAAAGAAACAAAAATGCCCCAAAAATGCCTCGAAAAGAAACAAATGAACAAAAATGCCCTGAAAAGAAACAAATGAACAAAAATGCCCCAAAAATTAACAAAAATGCCCTGAAATGAACAAAAATTCCCCGAATAGAAAAAAAATGAACAAAAAATGCCCTGAAATGAACAAAAATGCACCACAAAGAAACAAAAATGCCCCAAAAAGAAACAAAAATGCCCCCAAAAAGAAACAAAAATGCCCCAAAAATGCCCTGAAAAGAAACAAATGAACAAAAATTCCCCCAAAATGAACAAAAATCAAAGAGCTCAATGCTGTATGGTTGAGATATATTTATGGTACCGATGTGTGGCATTATTTGAGTACTCCTCAAGCACATCCTCATGATCCTCATGATCCTCATGATCCGCTCTACTGTGCTGAAGAGAGCCATCACTGATCTGGGATGGCCTGAGGGAGAGTTTCTCAGCAGCTGAAGGCCAGCGCTCACCTCGCAGCAGGTCTGAGAGCAGTGGGCCGCACTCCTCCGGGATACTGTAGTCTCCTTTCCCAATGTTCTCAAATAGCTTATAGATGTTGTCCCCTTCAAACGGGTACAGGCTCGTCGTTATGTTGTATCTGCAGCGGGACAGAGAGAGATTTCATCAGAACTCAAACATCGAGATAGAGAAACAGTTCCACACTCACTCTCTCCATGTGGAAACTCATTATACTGATAAACCTTTAAAGACAGCCCTACTGTGAGGACTGAGGTTGCAGAAACCATCCATTCACATTAGTGCAACTTATTTTTTAAAACAATCATATTTAAAGGGTTAGTTCACCCAAAAATGTAAATTGTGTCATTAATGACTGAGCCTCATGTGGTTGGACACCCGTCAGACCTCCGTTCATCTTCAGACACAAATGAAGATATTTTAGTGTAAATCTGATGCTCTGAAAGGCCTCCATTGGCTCAACTTTACACTCTCAAGACCCTTAAAAGACACTAAAGACTAAAGTTACAAAGTCCATCTCACTACAGCGGCTCTACAATAACTTTATGAAGACGAGAATAGTTTCTGTGCGCAAAAAAACCCTAAATAACGACTTGTATAGTGATGACGATTTCAAAACACTGATTCATAACGCTCTGAAGCTTCATGAGGCTGTGAGTCGATTCAGCGGTTCAGAGCGTTATGAATCAGTGAGTCGATTCAGCGGTTCAGAGCGTTATGAATCAGTGAGTCGATTCAGTGGTTCAGAGCGTTATGAATCAGTGAGTCGATTCAGTGGTTCAGAGCGTTATGAATCAGTGAGTCGATTCAGCGGTTCAGAGCGTTATGAATCAGTGAGTCGATTCAGCGGTTCAGAGCGTTATGAATCAGTGAGTCGATTCAGTGGTTCAGAGCGTTATGAATCAGTGAGACGAATCATGATTCGGATCGCGTGTCAAACTGCTGAAATCACGTGACTTTGGCGATCCAAACCGCTGAATCGACTCACTGATTCATAACGCTCTGAACCGCTGAATCGACTCGCTGATTCATAACGCTCTGAAGCTTCATGAGGCTGTGTTTTGAAATCGTCATCACTATATAAGTCGTTATTTAGGGTTTTTTTGCGCACAGAAACTATTCTCGTCTTCATAAAGTTATTGTAGAGCCGCTGTAGTGAGATGGACTTTGTAACTTTAGTCTTTAGTGTCTTTTAAGGGTCTTGAGAGTGTAAAGTTGAGCCAATGGAGGCCTTTCAGAGCATCAGATTTACACTAAAATATCTTCATTTGTGTCTGAAGATGAACGGAGGTCTGACGGGTGTCCAACCACATGAGGCTCAGTCATTAATGACACAATTTACATTTGTGGGTGAACTTTTACTGAATTTGTGGTGGAAAACTACATTACCCATAATGCCATACAGAACATTCCACCAATCAGAGAGTTGCAGTGAGCAAATAGCTCCGCCCACTCTTTTAGTACCGAGAATGACATCAAAAAGGACTGATTTAAACATTCTTGGACACAATTGGGATAATGCACTAATATATCACACTGATCTAGAGGATATTCTAATCCTAAAATCTTACATATTGTGCCTTTAACTGGGAATAAAAACACTAAAACTAAGTCAAAACCTATAATAGTATATAATAATAACACTAAACAGAACCACATTTGAAGGCCCCTCCCCAGGCCTGTGTTTACACTAAACCACAGTATGTGTGCGCTGCTGATGGGGTCAGAGGTCAACTCACAGTGTGACCCCAGCAGACCAGATGTCCACCTTAAACCCTGAAAACGTGTCCAGGCCGTTGGCGATCTCTGGGGGCTGAAACGCTGGCGACCCCTGGCTCGTCCGACACGTGTCGTCCTCCGCAAAGGGGTGGAGTGCCTGGAGGTCAAAGGTCAGAGGTAAATGTTCACTGGGATATACGTAGGGTTGGGTACCGAAATCCGGTTCCAATATGGCACCGGTACTTATATAACCGGTATGTACCGGACCGAATCAGAACGCAACTATTCAGTGTTTTCAACCACATCTCATGACAACTATTCAGTGTTTTCAACCACATCTCATGACAACTATTCAGTGTTTTCAACCACATCTCATGACAACTATTCAGTGTTTTCAACCACATCTCATGACAACTATTCAGTGTTTTCAACCACATCTCATGACAACTATTCAGTGTTTTCAACCACATCATGTTTATTTCAGGTTTCAGACATTTAAAAGCTCATAAGTAACTTAGGCTACTAGCAAAAAACACACACTGGTGTCTATGAAAGCGACAATGACAATCCTTTCAGACGGTTATAATTTGACTAACGATACGTGTTTTATTCACATCAGATAAATGTACATTATATAGTAACTATATAGTTTACTCTATTCTTCTTCCAGTTCACTGGTCACTTACTTTCATGTGTTTCGTGAGACGAGAATTAACTCAAGTGTTGTAAATCCGACAGATCCGATTCTGAGGCGCAAACTAACATGGCGCCGCCCATTGCGCTTTATAGATCAACTAACACACATTCACTCACACATTAGAACATCAGATAGTCCGTGACACAGTTAAGAAGTTTGTGCATATTTTGAATAAAAAGAAAAAGCTAAATAAACCCGATACAGCTGAGCTGTCAGCGCTATTGCGGCTGCTGTGTGTCATGTGAGAAACATGACGCGTCGCCATGGAAACATTAAGACGATGCGTTCTAAAATATTTAGCCAGAGAATATGATCATATTTCAAAATAAAGCTGAAGCTGGTTAGTAGCAGAGCAAGAATACAGACTCTGCTGTTATTACTGTAACTGTTATTTAGAGTTATATTAGGCCTGTTGTAGTTGGCTTAGGTTTTACTGTGAATTTGTAAATAAGTCAAAAATAATTTGTAAATAAGTAAATTGTGTTTTGTATTTATTTATATTCATACATTTAAGTATACATTAAACTTTGAATAAATGGTTCAATTTAAATAAAAAATAAATAAATAAAAAGCCATTTAATGTCATCCTCCTCATTTTGTGGCCGTTTAAAAAAAAAAAAAAAAAAAAAAAAGGTATCGGTTCAGGCACCGGAACCGTTTTAAAAGTATCGGTTTGGCACCGGAATCGAACAAACCCCAAACGATACCCAACCCTAGATATACGGCACAATAGAGAAGACCATGTGACTGAGAGAAGGCCTCACCTCTGCCACGCCCAGGTCAGAGATCTTCAACGCCCCGTCTGTAGTGAGCAGCAAATTCCCTGGTTTAATATCTTTGTGTACAATTCCCTGGCTGTGCAAGTATTCAAGACCATCCAGAAGCTGGCAGAAGTACCTGAAAGAGACACGGGAAGAACACGCTAATTCATGCGCTTTAATGTCACAACTTCACACAGCTCAAAGGTTTGGAATAATGAAGATTTCTCTGAGGGAAGAAGTCTCTTCTGCGTATTAAAAAAATCTAAATAAACGCAGCTTTGATCAAAGGAATACATTACACTTTACTATATATTCACATAAAAACAGCTGCTTTAAATAGTCACAATTTTTACTTTATTTTTGATCAAATAAATTCAGCTTTTAAATCACCATATAAACTGCTATTTTAAATAGTAATAATATTTCAAATTTTCTGCTGTATTTTTGATCAAATAATGCAGCTTTGATCACAGGAATAAATTACACTTTACTATATATTCACATAAAAACAGCTATTTTAAATAGTAATAATATTTCACAATTTTTACTGTATTTTTGACCAAATAAACGCAGCTTTAAATCACAGGAATAAATTACACCTTACTATATATTCAAATAAAAACAGCTATTTTAAATAGTAATAATATTTCACAATTTTTACTGTATTTTTTAAAAATTAATTCAGCTTTTAAATTACCATATAAACTGCTATTTTAAATAGTAATAATATTTCAAATTTGCTGTATTTTTTATCAAATAATGCAGCTTTGATCACAGGAATAAATTGCACTTTACTATATATTCACATATAAACAGCCATTTTAAATAGTAATAATATTTTTCCAAATTTTACTGTATTTTTTATCAAATAAATGCATCTTTGATCATAAGAATACATTGCACTATTATATATTCCGATAAAAACTGCCATTTTAAATTGTAATAATATTTCAAATTTTTTACTGTATTTTTGATCATATAAATGCAGCTTTGATCACAGGAATAAATTGCACTTTACAATATATTCACATATAAACTGCTATTTTAAATAGTAATAATATTTCACAATTTTTACTGTATTTTTGATTTAATAAATGCATCTTTGATCATAGGAATAAATTGCACTTTATTATATATTCAAATAAAAACAGCCATTTTAAATAGTAATAATATTTCAACATGTTTACTGTATTTTTGATTAAATACATTCAGCTTTGATCACAGGAATAAATTACACTTTACTATATATTCACACATAAACATCTATTTTAAATAATATTTCACAATTTTACTGTATTTTTGATCAAATAAATGCATCTTTGATCATAGGAATACATTGCACTATTATATATTCAGATAAAAACAGCTGTTTTAAATTGTAATATTTCAAAATTTTTTACTGTATTTTAGATTAAATAAACGCAGCTTTGATCACAGGAATAAATTGCACTTTATTATATATCCACATAAAAACAGCTATTTTAGATTTTAATAATATTTCCAAATTTTTACTGTATTTTTGATCAAATAAACGCAGCTTTGATCTCAGGAATAAATTACACTTTACTATATATTCACATAAAAACAGCTATTTTAGATTTTAATAATATTTCCAAATTTTTACTGTATTTTTGATCAAATAAACGCAGCTTTGATCTCAGGAATAAATTACACTTTACTATATATTCACATAAAAACAGCTATTTTAAATAGTAATAATATTTCACAATTTTTACTGTATTTTTGATCAAATAAATTCAGCTTTTAAATTACCATATAAACTGCTATTTTAAATAGTAATAATATTTCAATTTTTTTGCTGTATTTTTTATCAAATAATGCAGCTTTGATCATAAGAATACATTGCACTATTATATATTCAGATAAAAACTGCTATTTTAAATTGTAATATTTCAAATTTTTTACTGTATTTTTGATCATATAAATGCAGCTTTGATCACAGGAATAAATTGCACTTTACAATATATTCACATATAAACTGCTATTTTAAGTAGTAATAATATTTCACAATTGTTACTGTATTTTTGATTAAATAAATGCATCTTTGATCATAGGAATAAATTGCACTTTATTATATATTCAAATAAAAACAGCCATTTTAAATAGTAATAATATTTCAACATGTTTACTGTATTTTTGATTAAATAAATTCAGCTTTGATCACAGGAATAAATTACACTTTATTATATATTCACATATAAACATCTGTTTTAAATAATATTTCACAATTTTACTGTATTTTTGATCAAATAAATGCATCTTTGATCATAGGAATACATTGCACTATTATATATTCAGATAAAAACAGCTGTTTTAAATTGTAATATTTCACAATTTTTTACTGTATTTTAGATTAAATAAACGCAGCTTTGATCATAGGAATACATTGCACTATTATATATTCAGATTAAAAACAGCTATTTTAAATTGTAATTTCACAATTTTGACTGTGTTTTTGATCAGCCTTGGAGATTAGTCAACATCAGGTGTGTGTTATAGCCAGACATACAGGTATGACATAGGCTTAACAATCACTTTAGTTCCATAATCGCAGTTAAAACAGTCTTTGAATAGGAGCTAACATTTTCAGCGATTCAAAATGACGACCATGTCTATATAAAGACGATCTATATTCACAAGTGGAATATGGACGTCTGTGGGAAATGAAAACAAATATCAAAAAGCGAATAAAAATAGACCATGGAAAGTCAGATGATGATGATCAGTGTGTTTTCAGAGGAGTGTGTGTTGTATCTCTAGTGCTGGCGTCTCACCCGTGAGCTTGAAACACTGGAAATCTTTTCTCTGGAACGCTGTCCAACATTTCCTGCATCCCACAGACACAATACTCCATCACCATATACGTGAGCCCGCGGTCAAGGAACAGCCAATCACAATCAAGTCACATTCAATTTCATGGAATCGCTTTACACACACACACACACACACACACACACACACAAGACTCTGCTAGCATTACAGTCTTTCAACAACACCAAGGTTATTAGTTGAAGCACTAAAATTATTAAAGGCACAGTGTGTAATTACTCAACACAAAGGCGTGTCTTGACTCTTGAGTGGGCGGAGCTTTTATTCAAGCAAAAGTTGTTGTCTTATTTTGGGGGAAAATAACTCAAAATTAAGGGTTTATTGCTTAAAATAAGCATAATAATCTGCCAATGGGGTGAGCAAAATAATCTTAATTCAAACAGAAAACAAGATTATTTTGCTTACCCCATTGGCAGATTATTTTGCATATTATAAGCAAAAACTCCCTTAATTTTGAGTTATTTTCCCCCAAAACAAGACAAAAACTTTCGCTTATCTAGTAAATGCTTCTTGATGTACGATTTTTTAGATATTTGAACTGAAAACAAGACAAAAATACTAAGTAGGAAAAGCATTTTTTGCAGTATGCTTTTTCCGCTCATGCGTGTGTATCAAAAGCACTGATTTAAACATTCTTGGACACATTTGGGATAATGCACAAATATATCACACTGATCTAGAGGATATTCTAATCCTAAAATCTTACATATTGTGCCTTTAACTGGGAATAAAAACACTAAAACGAAGTCAAAACCTATAATAGTATATAATAAATATAGCTGCAAGCAGCCATTAATGGGGCCAAGCGCAGCAGAAGCAAACAAGGAAGATAGCAGCAGACCAACTGAAAAAATGAGTGAAGACATTTGAAGCAAAACCGTTAAAACACCACATTAAAACATTTTATGTAGAGTTGTACAGTGCCAATGTCATGTTTTGTTCTATTATAGCGCCACCAAGAGGCACAATCCTACAATTTTTTGTATGTGTCATCGGAGTGAGCCCATACATATGTGTGTCAATTTTGGTGAAAATCTCTCATTTTGTTTTGGAGTTATAGACATTTATATGAAAAAACAGGTAAAAAAATGACTGACACCTGACTTTGATTGGATTTTACTCCCCCTTACTATAAATATTTTGACATTTGGGCATCAATGTTTAACTATGGACCTATGTTTCTGAACTTCTGACGCTGGTTTCGTCTTGATCGGACTAGCGGTTTCGAAGATATCAGCTAATGTTTTTAAAGCATTAAATAGCAACGCTGCACAAATAATACGCCGAAACCTAGCAAGTCTGGAATCGTTGGACTCGGCGAGGATTCAGGAGACAAAAAAAGTTACTCCCATGAAAATACGTCAAGTTCACACAAAGTTGTAAGCATTTGAAAAAAAAAAATTCTCCACTAGGTGTCGCTGTTTCGGAACTTCTTGGGCTCATTCAGGGCATCGAGCTGATGACCCAAACCGAGTTTCGTAACAATCTGTTCATGTGTTCATAAAAGCATTTTAGCACATAATTCAAAATGACCGACAGCCAAAATGGCAGATATGGTAAAATTGAATATCAGCCGACAGCCGTCCTGAATCTAACGAGACCACTTTTATGATTTTTGGACAAACGGTTCAAAAGTTATAAGAAAAAACAGCCATTTTTCGTATCTCCGGACCAGTAGGTGGCGCTGCGCCGAAACGCTACATGTTGCCTCAGGTCATGCTTGTGATGACTTTTACCAAGTTTGGTTTGAACACGATAAAGCGTTGCGGAGATATTGCCATAAGTGTGTTTTTGCAACCGCAACGTAAAACTTGTTTGCGCGTTTATCAAAAACGATTTGACGAATCCACTTGAACTCCATGTTTTTTTGTCAGCATGGTCTGAAGATGATCTGGTTACATTTTTGTGCAAATCACATGAACCGTCTAGGCGTGTTCGCAAAAGTAGGTTTTTCGGAAAATTCAAAATGGCGGGAAATTTTTTTATGACGGAAAATGACGTCATAGGGTGCGATTGAATCGTCTTGAGCCAAAGAATCAGAGGGGAAAAAAAATTCTCTAGTCCTTATGGTTCAAAAGTTATTAGCATAAACAGGAGTCAAATTTTGGACTGATGGTGGCGCTAGAGGGATTGAGTTAGAGACTCCAAATTTGCTATGGTGACATTGCAGACTGTCCTCTATTAGTGTGCCAAATTTCACAACTTTTTACCATACGGTTCTATGGGCTGCCATAGACTCCCATGGCGGAAGATGAATAATAATAATAATAGGCACCTATTGAAACAGTTAGCGTTCCTTCGCACCTTCGGTGCTTGGCCCCTAATAACACTAAACTGAACAGAGCCACATTTATATACACAATGAAAGTCCTTTCAAAATAAAAGTCCTGCTTATGCCATATTAAAAAAATGCTTTGGTGATATAACAGCCGAGCACTAGTGGTCAGTAAACAGTGCATAAACACACTGCATTGTGGGAAACAGCATCTCAGTCCTGCGCACATGGCACACACAGACGCACACACACACTGAACACACACTCGTGTAAAGGATATATCTTCTGCTTCTCTTCGTTATACAGCACATCCACCAGCTGGATGATGTTCTTGTGTTGTAGTCGTCGTAGCAGCTGAATCTCCCTGCAGGAGAACACAAAACACACACATCAGCAACACACATCGATCAGATTATGCTATAGAACTAAACCTCAAATCTATGTTCATGACACCGATGTCATTAAACGATATCTGTGACTAGCAGACGAGAATCAACTCTTAATCTCTCTTTGTTTTTGTTGAAAAAAGCAGATCGATTGTTACGGAGCGTTTTTAACAAGCCTCTACAAGCTTTCATGCTTGCGGTTGCCAGATGTCAAGTTTAGAAATTAGGCAAGATCATGTACCCATAATGCAGCATTACAGGTTCTCATTGATTAAATGTCTGGGCCTTTTCCAAATTTTCAGTCGACTAAACAAACGGAGACTAGACAATATTTTAACACTAACGAAATCTTCAATAACAAAGGAAAAATGTGTTTTTATTCGTCCTAAAATGCAAAACAATGTGAGTGTGTTTTAAAATGTTTTAACTAATCTCGGGCTGTGACTAACGATTTGGTAATCAGTCGATTATTTTGACTATTAAAACAGTTATCGGATGCCCATTGGTATGATAGTTTGATATGAAAACATACTTTGGTTGAAATTCCTCAATGTTTGTTTAAAACATCCTTTTTACCTCCTCAAAAACAGCGACCCTTTTCAGTGCATGTCTCTTTAAATGCTAATGAGCTACTGCTTACCCCACCCCTCTCTTCCGCTGCCAACTGGCTGAGGGCAGAAATATGCTAATATGGGATAGTATGTCAATGGTCATGGGCGGAGCATTAGCAATATGACATATTACTCAGAAAATGGCTTGATTATTGAGTGTTTAGGCTTTTTGAGGATAAAAAAAAAAAAAGGAGTGAATGAATTTTTATCATTGTAGGGTGGTTGTGTCCAGAGGTGGACAGTAACTAAGCACATTTACTTGAGTACTGTACTTAAGTACACTTTTTGAGTATCTGTACTTTACTGAAGTATTATTTTTTAGGGAAACTTTTACTTTAACTTCACTACATTTGAACTCCACTTTTTACTCCACTACATTTCTATCAAGGTCCTCGTTCTGTAGCAGCTTTGCAAGTCAGTGGATGATTTTTCTTCTTTAAAAGTTTTTTTTTTTTTTGCAGACAACCTATAAGTAAACACTTTTGTAGGGTCATAATTTCCCAACATTTTTTGAACACTGTGATCAGTTTATAGCAAAATGGAGGAAGACGGTTCCTCGGCACAGTGTGTGCACCCATGGCCATATTAGAAAGTAAGTTTCAGTTTTCTGAAAAGATTAAAGATTAGTTTGGTTGGCATAAACTTGATGAATGTCTCACAAAATGTTCAAAAATGTAAATGTCTGGGAGAAAGAGAAGCATAGACATATGGATGAATCATGAGAAAGCCTGATGAACGAGCTCAGTTCAGTCTGGTTTTTGTGCCTCTGAGATGAGCACGAGTACTGAATAGAGCTTTCTTTTGCGTTTTTTCGCACTTAAACAGACCAATACACACAAAATGTAAAAATTTTCATTTTGGAAAGTATTCACGTAAACAAAGTTGATTATGTCTTAAGTGAACGTAAACAGTTGGGGGAATATCGGATGTGTATCAGTGTATAGGATTTGCGCATTCTGCCTTAAAGTGACAGCAGCTTTGTAACTTTTAAACAAATATTAAAATTCGTTCAAACTGACTGGCTTAAACCACCATGATGGCTATAGCGTGCATTTATACAACAATGCAACAATAATAAAATAATGCATTGACATAAAGGAAATTTTCTTTTGATACTTAAGTACTTTTATAAACAAGTACTTCTGTACTTTTACTTAAGTAAAAATAGTTTTTTACAACTTTCACTTGTAACGGAGTAATATTTGACCAGTTGTACTTTTACGTTCACTCGAGTAATGGAGTTGTGTAGCAAATTTTTTATGCGGTTAATCAGGTGATTGGCTGCCCATTTGCAGATTAACTGTGTTGCCAGTCGATTATTTCTGTCGTTTAATCGAGTAGTTTGTCGCCTCCGTTTTGGGAGCCGGTTATTTATGCTGTAAATCGAGTGATTGGCTGCCCATTTGACGATTAATCGTGTCGTCAGTCGATTATTTTGCCGTTTAATATAGCGGTTTGTCACCTCTGTTTTGCGAGCCGATTATTTATGCGGTTAATCGAGTGCTTGGCTGTCCATTTGACGATTAATCGTGTCGTCAGTCGATTATTTTGCCGTTTAATATAGCGGTTTGTCACCTCTGTTTTGGGAGCCGGTTATTTATGCGGTTAATAGAGTGCTTGGTTGTCCATTTGACGATTAATCGTGTCGTCAGTCGATTATTTTGCCGTTTAATATAGCGGTTTGTCACCTCTGTTTTGCGAGCCGATTATTTATGCGGTTAATCGAGTGCTTGGCTGTCCATTTGACGATTAATCGTGTCGTCAGTCGATTATTTTGCCGTTTAATATAGCGGTTTGTCACCTCTGTTTTGGGAGCCGGTTATTTATGCGGTTAATAGAGTGCTTGGTTGTCCATTTGTCGATTAAATCGTGCCGCTGGTTGATTATTTTGCGTCGTACCCGAGGCGTTTGTCGCCTACGTTTTGCGAGCCGATTATTTAAGCAGTTAATCAGGTGATTGGTTGCCCATTTGCCGGTTGACCATGTCGGCAGTCGATTATTTTTGCAGTTTAATCGAGTAGTTTGTCGCCTCCGTTTTGGGAGCCGGTTATTTATGCTGTAAATCGAGTGATTGGCTGCCCATTTGACGATTAATTGTGTCGCCAGTCGATTATTTTGCCGTTTAATATAGCGGTTTGTCACCTCTGTTTTGCGAGCCGATTATTTATGCGGTTAATCAAGTGCTTGGTTGTCCATTTGTCGGTTGACCATGTCGGCAGTCGATTATTTTTGCAGTTTGTCACCTCCGTTTAGCGAGCCGATTATTTATGCGGTGAATCGAGTGATTGTCTGCCAATTTGACGATTAATCGTGCCACCGGCCGATTATTTTTACCATTTAATCTAGTGCTTTGTCACCTCTGTTTTCCGAGCCGATTATTTATGCGGCTAATCAAGTGCTTGGCTGTCCATTTGACTATTAACCATGTCGCCAGTCGATTATTTTTGCCGTTTAATCAAGTAGTTTGTCACCTCCGTTTTGCGAGCGGATTATTTATGCGGTAAATCAAGTGATTGGCTGCCCATTTGACGATTAATCGTGTCGCAGGTTGATTATTTTTTGCCATTTAATCTAGCGGTTTGTTACCTCTGTTTTGCGGGCCGATTATTTATGCGGTTAATCAAGTGACTGGTTGCCCATTTGCCGATTACTCATGTCTCTGGTCGATTATTTTTGTCGGCTAGTCGAATGGTTTGCCCCCCCCCCCCCTATTTTGGGCGGAGCTATCAATATAGGGGTGTGGTCCTATTGGGTAGGGGTGTGTTTGTTTTGGTGATTTCAAATATCAGCAGCGTTTCTCAGAAATTGCTAACTGCGCCTTTAACTATCCGGAGTGTGAGTGAACATTCAGACAAACCGTGACTTCTGACCTTACTGAAAGTTTGAGATGAGCCCGGTATGAGGAAAGAGAGAGAGAGAGGCAGGCCGTGTTTCCACACGACTAAAATAGCCTTGGGCTGATGCAAACACACACTAGTGCATGTGCATGTGTTTATCAGCCATCTGACCCACTTGGACAACAACCAACCACAGCGCAGGAGAAAACATGCGGAACGGCTTCCCACCTCAGAAAGAGTGAAGGCCCGCGGGTGACGAGACATTAACACATATTACCATAGTTATCCAGTGGATTGATTACAGTATGAATCCCAGTATAACAAGTTTGCTAAAAGGTCATGGTTGAATATGTAAATAATGCATTATCTAATTAAATATGTGTTAATTTGCATACATTTCCAGAACATTGGATAAAGCCACCTCAAAACTCGTTTGATTCTCACACACACACACACACACACACACACAGAGGTTCTGTCGGCAGAATGAAACTGCACACACTAGAACGCATCTAAAACAAGCCCATAGTACTCATGTCTGCACTATTTTTCTCTTTAATACTGAAGTTGCGTTAACGGGACTCCAGAGCAGTGATGTTCATTTAATCATTAAACTACTATTATTTCACGTTGTTTTGTTAATAAGTGCAGTTACTAATAATATTACATGTTTGCTTATTGGAATTTAGCAGTAAAGCTCTGAGCTTGAGTTGATATGCAGATAAAAGTAACTTTTATTAACAACAGTAATGTGCAAAAACCTAATTTTTAAAGTGTAAATGTAAATATTTTGTAGTCATAAAGACTTCACTTGTTTCATTACTGGATGAATCAGCGATTTTGAACAAATATATTGAATGAATGATTTAACGACTCCCTCATAAGTGTTTCATTACTGGATGAAACAGCGTTTTTGAACAAATCTCTTGAGTGAACGATTCAATGACTCACTCATAAATGTTTCATTACTGGATGAATCAGCGATTTTGAACAAATCTCTTGAGTGAATGATTCAATGACTCACTCAAATGTTTCATTACTGGATGAAACAGCGTTTTTGAACAAATCTCTTGAGTAAATGATTCAATGACTCACTCATAAATGTTTCATTACTGGATGAATCAGCATTTTTGAACAAATCTCTTGAATGAATGATTCAATGACTCACTCAAAGACTTTCCTTGTTTCATTACTGGATGAATCAGCGATTTTGAACAAATATATTGAATGAATGATTTAACGACTCCCTCATAAGTGTTTCATTACTGGATGAAACAGCATTTTTGAACAAATCTCTTGAGTGAATGATTCAATGACTCACTCATAAATGTTTCATTACTGGATGAATCAGCGTTTTTGAACAAATCTCTTGAATGAATGATTCAATGACTCACTCATAAATGTTTCATTACTGGATGAAACAGCATTTTTGAACAAATCTCTTGAATGAATGATTCAATGACTCACTCATAAATGTTTCATTACTGGATGAATCAGCGTTTTTGAACAAATCTCTTGAGTGAATGATTCAATGACTCACTCATAAATGTTTCATTACTGGATGAATCAGCGTTTTTGAACAAATCTCTTGAATGAATGATTCAATGACTCACTCATAAATGTTTCATTACTGGATGAATCAGCGTTTTTGAACAAATCTCTTGAATGAATGATTCAATGACTCACTCATAAATGTTTCATTACTGGATGAATCAGTGTTTTTCAACGAATCATTAAATGACCCACTCATGTGTCTTGTCTCCACCTACTGGGGTAACGATGTAATTAGTACAATCATTATTTGAAGCATCAAGTCTAAAGTTGATCTGCTCTATTCGGATCACTACCAAACCCATCAGTGTTTATATCAGAACTATAACTTTAATCCAGTGTGATTCCCTCAGATTAAGACAGAAGTAATGCTCCTGTGTGGTAAAGACTGTATCATATCAGTATATTTAGTGTTTATATCAATCATTAATGAGGTGTTATTCAGCTGCTCTAACAGACGTACTTTCAAGCTCCAACCAAGACGGCCAAAAGCCCAAACACACGTGTCCTGGCATGCGAGGGTTTTGAAGCCGGTCCCAAAGCTCTGGTCTATTTAAAGACGAGACCGAGGCTTCACTGCACATTATTTTAATTAATTGAACTGCTCTGTGTGATTAAACAGCAAGATGAGGATATTTCAGAGCACAGGAAACCACATAACTACTGGTTGACTAATCTGACTGGAGAAAACTAAAGAGGTAGGAAAACTTCAACACCCATAATGCACTGGGCATGTTGCCATCTGAGGCCACTCCCACTAGAGTCGCCTTGCATTAGTAGGAAATACTTCATAGCAAACGTTTAGTCATAATGGGGAGTTCATCTCTTCCTCTTTACTACCAGTTACAGCAGCAAATACACATGAACATGAGGAGGAATGATGAAAGACAGAACATGCTGAAATACCTGATCTAATCGATATTAGGGTTGCAGATTTTGGACATTTGGGGCATTTTTGAAAACTGGATATGTTTGGAAAGTTTTTGAAAATGTTGGACATTTTTGAAAAAATTCTGGAAATTTCTAGAAACTTTCTGACAATTCTGGACATTTTTTAATTTGGGACATTTTTGGAAACTTTCTAGAAACATTTTGGACATTTTTAGAAACTTCCTGGAAATTGACATTTTTGAGGATATGTTTTTAAAGTTTCTGAATATTTTGGACATTTTTGAGGATATGTTTGTAAACTTTCTGGAAATGTTGGCCATTTTTGAAAACTTTCTAGAAACATTTTGGACATTTTAGGAAACTTTCTGGGAATTTTGAAAACTTTCTGGACATTTTGGGCATTTTTGGAAACTTTCTAGAAACATTTTTGGATATTTTTGGAAACTTTCTAGAAACATTTTTGGATATTTTTGGAAACTTTCTAGAAACATTTTGGACATTTTTGGAAACTTTCTGGAAACATTTTGGACATTTTTGGAAACTTTCTGGAAACATTTTGGACATTTTAAGAAACTCCCTTGAAATGTTTTACATTTTTTGAAACTTTCTGGGAATTATGGAAACTTTCTGGACATTTTGGGCATTTTTTCGAAAACTTTCTAGAAACATTTTGGACATTTTAGGAAACTTTCTAGAAACATTTTTGGATATTTTTGAAAACTTTCTAGAAACATTTTGGACATTTTAGGAAACTTTCTAGAAACATTTTTGGATATTTTTGAAAACTTTCTAGAAACATTTTGGACATTTTAGGAAACTTTCTGGGAATTTTGAAAACTTTCTGGACATTTTGGGCATTTTTTCGAAAACTTTCTAGAAACATATTGGACATTTTTGGAAACTTTCTAGAAACATTTTTGGATATTTTTGGAAACTTTCTAGAAACATTTTGGACATTTTTGGAAACTTTCTGGGAATTATGGAAACTTTCTGGACATTTTAGGCATTTTTTGAAACTTTCTGGGAATTATGGAAACTTTCTGGACATTTTGGGCATTTTTTCGAAAACTTTCTAGAAACATTTTGGACATTTTAGGAAACTTTCTAGAAACATTTTTGGATATTTTTGAAAACTTTCTAGAAACATTTTTGGATATTTTTGGAAACTTTCTAGAAACATTTTGGACATTTTTGGAAACTTTCTGGAAACATTTTGGACATTTTTGGAAACTTTCTGGAAACATTTTGGACATTTTAAGAAACTCCCTTGAAATGTTTTACATTTTTTGAAACTTTCTGGGAATTATGGAAACTTTCTGGACATTTTGGGCATTTTTTCGAAAACTTTCTAGAAACATTTTGGACATTTTAGGAAACTTTCTAGAAACATTTTTGGATATTTTTGAAAACTTTCTAGAAACATTTTGGACATTTTAGGAAACTTTCTAGAAACATTTTTGGATATTTTTGAAAACTTTCTAGAAACATTTTGGACATTTTAGGAAACTTTCTGGGAATTTTGAAAACTTTCTGGACATTTTGGGCATTTTTTCGAAAACTTTCTAGAAACATTTTGGACATTTTTGGAAACTTTCTAGAAACATTTTTGGATATTTTTGGAAACTTTCTAGAAACATTTTGGACATTTTTGGAAACTTTCTGGGAATTATGGAAACTTTCTGGACATTTTAGGCATTTTTTGAAACTTTCTGGGAATTATGGAAACTTTCTGGACATTTTGGGCATTTTTTCGAAAACTTTCTAGAAACATTTTGGACATTTTAGGAAACTTTCTAGAAACATTTTTGGATATTTTTGAAAACTTTCTAGAAACATTTTGGACATTTTAGGAAACTTTCTGGGAATTTTGAAAACTTTCTGGACATTTTGGGCATTTTTTCGAAAACTTTCTAGAAACATTTTGGACATTTTTGGAAACTTTCTAGAAACATTTTTGGATATTTTTGGAAACTTTCTAGAAACATTTTGGACATTTTTGGAAACTTTCTAGAAACATTTTGGACATTTTTGGAAACTTTCTAGAAACATTTTGGACATTTTTGGAAACTTTCTAGAAACATTTTGGACATTTTTGGAAACTTCCTGAGAATCTTTGACATTTTTGGAAACTTCCTGAGAATCTTTGACATTTTTAGAAACTTTCTGGGAATGTTGGACATTTTTGGAAACTTTCTGGGAATGTTGGACATTTTTGAAAACTTTCTAGAAAAATTTTGGACAATTTTGGAAACTTCCTGGGCATGTTGGACATTTTTGGAAACTTTCTGGGAATGTTGGACATTTTTGGAAACTTTCTGGACATTTTTGAAAACTTTCTAGAAAAATCTTGGACATTTTTGAAAACTTCCTGGGAATGTTGGACATTTTTGGAAACTTTCTGGACATTTTTGAAAACTTTCTAGAAAAATTTTGGACAATTTTGGAAACTTCCTGGGCATGTTGGACATTTTTGGAAACTTTCTAGAAACATTTTGGAAATTTTTGGAAACTTTCTAGAAACATTTTGGACATTTTTGGAAACTTTCTAGAAACATTTTGGACATTTTTGGAAACTTCCTGAGAATCTTTGACATTTTTGGAAACTTCCTGGGAATGTTGGACATTTTTGGAAACTTTCTAGAAAAATTTTGGACAATTTTGAAAACTTCCTGGAAATCTTGGACATTTTTGGAAACTTTCTGAGAATGTTGGACATTTTTGGAAACTTTCTGGACATTTTTGAAAACTTTCTGAGAATGTTGGACATTTTTGGAAACTTTCTGGACATTTTTGAAAATTTTCTAGAAAAATTTTGGACAATTTTGGAAACTTCCTGTGAATGTTGGACATTTTTAGAAACTTTCTGAGAATGTTGGACATTTTTGGAAACTTTCTGGACATTTTTGAAAACTTTCTGAGAATGTTGGACATTTTTGGAAACTTTCTGGATATTTTTGAAAATTTTCTAGAAAAATTTTGGACAATTTTGGAAACTTCCTGGGCATGTTGGACATTTTTAGAAACTTCCTGGAAATCTTGGACATTTTTAGAAACTTCCTGGGCATGTTGGCCTTGACCGTGCGTTGGACATGAATCTGCGTCAGAAGTGGACGCCCCATGCTCATGGTGCCCCTACAAACCCAACTCTTACTTCTTGACATTGGCCTCTCCGTTGGGAATCCTCCGGAGCTTCTTCTTCTTCAGGATCTTCACGGCTCTGCGGCACAGAGTCTCGGAGTCCAGCATCTCCTTGACCTTCCCGTAGGAGCCCTCTCCCAGCAGATCTCCCATCAGGTACTTCCCGATGAGCTTGGCCCGCTTGCGGCGGGGCTGGTAGATGACCTCGGTGGAGTCGATGCGGTGGATGAAGGTGTCCATCCCCATCAGCTCGTTCTCCGTCAGGTACTCCAGATGCTGGAGCTCTCCGCCCACGCTCATCTTCTCCGGCCCTTTCCCAATCGCTGGCGGGAACGCTTGTTCTGGAGGCAGCGGAGGGAGGAGCAGTTCTGATTGGGGAAGAGCGGTCAGTGGAAGAACATCACAAGCCGTAAATGCCTGTTAAACCGCAGCATCGCTCAACTCTAAACCAGTGCTTTACGGCTTCCTTTATTCTCCGGGGTCTGGACCTCTGGACATCTCAACACGAAGGGCCCGATCCAGAGGAACACACTCGCTCTTTGGTGCGATGCGATCCGGAGAGAGGATTAGCGATGTCACTTCAGCATTACGGGAAATCCATGTCCGAGATCCAAAATAAATACCTGTAAGAAAGAGAAAGAAGATGAAAGATTCATCAAAAACACTCACAATCTGCTTATGATGAAGGGGTGAGACAGGCATCAAGGTCAAATTACTCATACATACACTGTGTGTGTGTGTGTAATGCGGTATTAAAAGGATAGTTCTGCAAAAATGGAAATTATCCCATGATTTACTCGTCCTTAAGCCATCCTAGGTGTGTGTGACATTCTTCTGTCAGCCGGACACAATCTGAGTTATATTAGATAATATCCTGGCTCTTCCCAGCTTTATAATGGCAGTGAATGAGGGACGAGATTTGAAAGTGCATCTGTCCATCATAAAAGTGCATCTATCCATCATAAAAGTGCATCTATCCATCATAAAAGAGCATCTATCCATCATAAAAGTGCATCTATCCATCATAAAAGTGCATCTGTCCATCATAAAAGTGCATCTATCCATCATAAAAGTGCATCTGTCCATCATAAAAGTGCATCTATCCATCATAAAAGTGCATCTGTCCATCATAAAAGTGCATCTATCCATCATAAAAGTGCATCTATCCATCATAAAAGTGCATCTATCCGTCATAAAAGTGCATCTGTCCATCATAAAAGTGCATCTATCCATCATAAAAGTGCATCTATCCATCATAAAAGTGCATCTATCCATCATAAAAGTGCATCTATCTATCCATCATAAAAGTGCATCTATCCATCATAAAAGTGCATCTATCCATCATAAAAGTGCATCCATCCATCATAAAAGTGCATCTGTCCATCATAAAATTGCATCTATCTATCCATCATAAAAGTGCATCTGTCCATCATAAAAGTGCATCTATCTATCCATCATAAAAGTGCATCTATCCATCATAAAAGTGCATCTGTCCATCATAAAAGTGCATCTATCCATCATAAAAGTGCATCCATCCATCATAAAAGTGCATCTGTCCATCATAAAAGTGCATCTATCCATCATAAAAGTGCATCCATCCGTCATAAAAGTGCATCTATCTATCCATCATAAAATTGCATCTATCTATCCATCATAAAAGTGCATCTGTCCATCATAAAAGTGCATCCATCCGTCATAAAAGTGCATCTATCTATCCATCATAAAATTGCATCTATCTATCCATCATAAAAGTGCATCTGTCCATCATAAAAGTGCATCTATCTATCCATCATAAAAGTGCATCTATCCATCATAAAAGTGCATCCATCCATCATAAAAGTGCATCCATCCGTCATAAAAGTGCATCTATCCATCATAAAAGTGCATCTGTCCATCATAAAAGTGCATCTGTCCATCATAAAAGTGCATCCGTCCATCATAAAAGTGCATCCGTCCATCATAAAAGTGCATCCGTCCGTCATAAAAGTGCATCCATCCATCATAAAAGTGCATCTGTCCGTCATAAAGGTGCATCTATCTATCCATCATAAAAGTGCATCTATCCATCATAAAAGTGCATCTGTCCATCATAAAAGTGCATCTATCCATCATAAAAGTGCATCCATCCATCATAAAAGTGCATCCGTCCATCATAAGTGCATCCATCCATCATAAAAGTGCATCTATCCATCATAAAAGTGCATCCATCCATCATAAAAGTGCATCCATCCGTCATAAAAGTGCATCTATCCATCATAAAAGTGCATCTGTCCATCATAAAAGTGCATCTGTCCATCATAAAAGTGCATCTGTCCATCATAAAAGTGCATCTATCATCATAAAAGTGCATCCGTCCATCATAAGTGCATCCGTCCATCATAAAAGTGCATCCATCCATCATAAAAGTGCATCCATCCGTCATAAAAGTGCATCTATCCATCATAAAAGTGCATCTGTCCATCATAAAAGTGCATCTGTCCATCATAAAAGTGCATCTGTCCATCATAAAAGTGCATCTATCCATCATAAAAGTGCATCCGTCCATCATAAAAGTGCATCCGTCCATCATAAAAGTGCATCCATCCATCATAAAAGTGCATCCATCCGTCATAAAAGTGCATCTATCCGTCATAAAAGTGCATCTATCCGTCATAAAAGTGCATCTGTCCATCATAAAAGTGCATCTGTCCATCATAAAAGTGCATCCATCCGTCATAAAAGTGCATCTATCCATCATAAAAGTGCATCTGTCCATCATAAAAGTGCATCTATCCATCATAAAAGTGAATCCATCCATCATAAAAGTGCATCTATCCATCATAAAAGTGCATCTGTCCATCATAAAAGTGAATCCATCCATCATAAAAGTGCATCTATCCATCATAAAAGTGCATCTGTCCATCATAAAAGTGCATCTATCTATCCATCATAAAAGTGCATCCGTCCATCATAAAAGTGCATCTATCCATCATAAAAGTGCATCTATCCATCATAAAAGTGCATCTATCTATCCATCATAAAAGTGCATCTATCTATCCATCATAAAAGTGCATCTGTCCATCATAAAAGTGCATCTATCCATCATAAAAGTGCATCTATCCATCATAAAAGTGCATCTATCCATCATAAAAGTGCATCTATCCATCATAAAAGTGCATCTATCCATCATAAAAGTGCATCTATCCATCATAAAAGTGCATCTGTCCATCATAAAAGTGCATCTGTCCATCATAAAAGAGCATCTATCTATCCATCATAAAAGTGCATCTATCCATCATAAAAGAGCATCTATCCATCATAAAAGAGCATCTTTCCATCATAAAAGAGCATCTATCCATCATAAAAGTGCATCTGTCCATCATAAAAGTGCATCTATCCATCATAAAAGTGCATCTATCTATCCATCATAAAAGAGCATCTATCCATCATAAAAGTGCATCTATCCATCATAAAAGTGCATCTATCTATCCATCATAAAAGAGCATCTATCCATCATAAAAGTGCATCTATCTATCCATCATAAAAGTGCATCTATCCATCATAAAAGTGCATCTATCTATCCATCATAAAAGAGCATCTATCCATCATAAAAGTGCATCTATCCATCATAAAAGAGCATCTATCCATCATAAAAGAGCATCTATCCATCATAAAAGTGCATCTATCTATCCATCATAAAAGTGCATCTATCTATCCATCATAAAAGTGCATCTATCCATCATAAAAGTGCATCTATCCATCATAAAAGTGCATCTATCTATCATAAAAGTGCATCTATCCATCATAAAAGTGCATCTATCCATCATAAAAGTGCATCTATCCATCATAAAAGAGCATCTATCCATCATAAAAGTGCATCTATCTATCCATCATAAAAGTGCATCTATCCATCATAAAAGAGCATCTATCCATCATAAAAGAGCATCTTTCCATCATAAAAGAGCATCTATCCATCATAAAAGTGCATCTGTCCATCATAAAAGTGCATCTATCCATCATAAAAGTGCATCTATCTATCCATCATAAAAGAGCATCTATCCATCATAAAAGTGCATCTATCCATCATAAAAGTGCATCTATCTATCCATCATAAAAGAGCATCTATCCATCATAAAAGTGCATCTATCTATCCATCATAAAAGTGCATCTATCCATCATAAAAGTGCATCTATCTATCCATCATAAAAGAGCATCTATCCATCATAAAAGTGCATCTATCCATCATAAAAGAGCATCTATCCATCATAAAAGAGCATCTATCCATCATAAAAGAGCATCTATCCATCATAAAAGTGCATCTATCCATCATAAAAGAGCATCTATCCATCATAAAAGAGCATCTATCCATCATAAAAGTGCATCTATCTATCCATCATAAAAGTGCATCTATCCATCATAAAAGTGCATCTATCCATCATAAAAGTGCATCTATCCATCATAAAAGTGCATCTATCTATCATAAAAGTGCATCTATCCATCATAAAAGTGCATCTATCCATCATAAAAGTGCATCTATCCATCATAAAAGAGCATCTATCCATCATAAAAGTGCATCTATCCATCATAAAAGAGCATCTATCCATCATAAAAGTGCATCTATCTATCCATCATAAAAGTGCATCTATCCATCATAAAAGAGCATCTATCCATCATAAAAGTGCATCTATCCATCATAAAAGAGCATCTATCCATCATAAAAGTGCATCTATCCATCATAAAAGTGCATCTATCCATCATAAAAGTGCATCTATCCATCATAAAAGTGCATCTATCTATCCATCATAAAAGAGCATCTATCCATCATAAAAGAGCATCTATCCATCATAAAAGAGCATCTATCCATCATAAAAGTGCATCTATCTATCCATCATAAAAGTGCATCTATCCATCATAAAAGAGCATCTATCCATCATAAAAGTGCATCTGTCCATCATAAAAGTGCATCTATCCATCATAAAAGTGCATCTATCCATCATAAAAGTGCATCTGTCCATCATAAAAGAGCATCTATCCATCATAAAAGTGCATCTATCCATCATAAAAGTGCATCTATCCATCATAAAAGTGCATCTGTCCATCATAAAAGTGCATCTATCCATCATAAAAGAGCATCTATCCATCATAAAAGTGCATCTATCCATCATAAAAGAGCATCTATCCATCATAAAAGTGCATCTATCCATCATAAAAGTGCATCTATCCATCATAAAAGTGCATCTGTCCATCATAAAAGAGCATCTATCCATCATAAAAGTGCATCTATCCATCATAAAAGTGCATCTATCCATCATAAAAGTGCATCTGTCCATCATAAAAGTGCATCTATCCATCATAAAAGTGCATCTGTCCATCATAAAAGTGCATCTATCCATCATAAAAGTGCATCTATCTATCATAAAAGTGCATCTATCTATCATAAAAGTGCATCTATCTATCCATCATAAAAGTGCATCTATCCATCATAAAAGTGCATCTATCTATCCATCATAAAAGTGCATCTATCCATCATAAAAGTGCATCTATCCATCATAAAAGTGCATCTATCCATCATAAAAGTGCATCTATCCATCATAAAAGAGCATCCATCCATCATAAAAGTGCATCTATCCATCATAAAAGTGCATCTATCCATCATAAAAGTGCATCTATCCATCATAAAAGTGCATCTATCTATCATAAAAGTGCATCTATCCATCATAAAAGTGCATCTATCCATCATAAAAGTGCATCTATCCATCATAAAAGTGCATCTATCCATCATAAAAGTGCATCTATCTATCCATCATAAAAGTGCATCTATCCATCATAAAAGTGCATCTATCTATCCATCATAAAAGTGCATCTATCCATCATAAAAGTGCATCTATCCATCATAAAAGTGCATCTATCCATCATAAAAGTGCATCTATCTATCCATCATAAAAGAGCATCTATCCATCATAAAAGTACATCCATCCATCATAAAAGTGCATCTATCCATCATAAAAGTGCATCTATCCATCATAAAAGTGCATCTATCCATCATAAAAGTGCATCTATCTATCCATCATAAAAGTGCATCTATCCATCATAAAAGTGCATCTATCCATCATAAAAGTGCATCTATCCATCATAAAAGTACATCCATCCATCATAAAAGTGCATCTATCCATCATAAAAGTGCATCTATCCATCATAAAAGTACATCCATCCATCATAAAAGTGCATCTATCCATCATAAAAGTGCATCTATCCATCATAAAAGTGCATCTATCCATCATAAAAGTGCATCTATCTATCCATCATAAAAGAGCATCTATCCATCATAAAAGTGCATCTATCCATCATAAAAGTGCATCTATCTATCCATCATAAAAGTGCATCTATCCATCATAAAAGTGCATCTATCCATCATAAAAGAGCATCTATCCATCATAAAAGTGCATCTATCCATCATAAAAGAGCATCTATCCATCATAAAAGAGAATCTATCCATCAAAAAAGTGCATCTATCCATCCATCATAAAAGTGCATCTATCCATCATAAAAGTGCATCTATCTATCCATCATAAAAGTGCATCTATCCATCATAAAAGTGCATCTATCCATCCATCATAAAAGTGCATCTATCCATCATAAAAGTGCATCTATCCATCATAAAAGTGCATCTATCCATCCATCATAAAAGTGCATCTATCCATCATAAAAGTGCATCTATCCATCATAAAAGAGCATCTATCCATCATAAAAGTGCATCTATCCATCATAAAAGTGCATCTATCCATCATAAAAGAGCATCTATCCATCATAAAAGTGCATCTATCCATCATAAAAGTGCATCTATCCATCATAAAAGTGCATCTATCCATCATAAAAGAGCATCTATCCATCATAAAAGAGCATCTATCCATCATAAAAGAGCATCTATCCATCATAAAAGTGCATCTATCCATCCATCATAAAAGTGCATCTATCATCATAAAAGTGCATCTATCCATCATAAAAGTGCATCTGTCCATCATAAAAGTGCATCTATCCATCCATCATAAAAGTGCATCTATCCATCATAAAAGTGCATCTATCCATCATAAAAGTGCATCTATCCATCATAAAAGAGCATCTATCCATCATAAAAGTGCATCTGTCCATCATAAAAGTGCATCTATCCATCCATCATAAAAGTGCATCTATCCATCATAAAAGTGCATCTATCCATCATAAAAGTGCATCTATCCATCATAAAAGTGCATCTGTCCATCATAAAAGTGCATCTATCCATCCATCATAAAAGTGCATCTATCCATCATAAAAGTGCATCTATCCATCATAAAAGTGCATCTATCCATCATAAAAGTGCATCTATCTATCCATCATAAAAGTGCATCTATCCATCATAAAAGTGCATCTATCCATCATAAAAGTGCATCTATCCATCATAAAAGTGCATCTATCCATCATAAAAGTGCATCTATCCATCATAAAAGTGCATCTATCCATCATAAAAGTGCATCTATCCATCATAAAAGTGCATCTATCCATCATAAAAGAGCATCTATCCATCATAAAAGTGCATCTGTCCATCATAAAAGTGCATCTATCCATCCATCATAAAAGTGCATCTATCCATCATAAAAGTGCATCTATCCATCATAAAAGTGCATCTATCCATCATAAAAGTGCATCTATCCATCATAAAAGAGCATCTATCCATCATAAAAGTGCATCTATCTATCATAAAAGAGCATCTATCCATCATAAAAGTGCATCTATCTATCCATCATAAAAGTGCATCTTTCCATCATAAAAGTGCATCTATCTATCCATCATAAAAGTGCATCTATCCATCCATCATAAAAGTGCATCTATCCATCATAAAAGTGCATCCATTCATCATAAAAGAGCATCCATCCATCATAAAAGTGCATCTATCCATCATAAAAGTGCATCTGTCCATCATAAAAGTGCATCTGTCCATCATAAAAGTGCATCTATCCATCATAAAAGTGCATCTATCCATCATAAAAGTGCATCTATCTATCCATCATAAAAGAGCATCTATCCATCATAAAAGTGCATCTATCCATCATAAAAGTGCATCTATCCATCATAAAAGAGCATCTATCCATCATAAAAGAGCATCTATCCATCATAAAAGTGCATCTATCTATCATAAAAGAGCATCCATCCATCATAAAAGAGCATCTATCCATCATAAAAGTGCATCTATCCATCATAAAAGTGCATCTGTCCATCATAAAAGTGCATCTATCTATCCATCATAAAAGTGCATCTATCCATCATAAAAGTGCATCTATCTATCCATCATAAAAGTGCATCTATCCATCATAAAAGTGCATCTATCCATCATAAAAGTGCATCTATCCATCATAAAAGTGCATCTATCATCATAAAAGTGCATCTATCCATCATAAAAGTGCATCTGTCCATCATAAAAGTGCATCTATCTATCCATCATAAAAGTGCATCTATCTATCCATCATAAAAGAGCATCTATCCATCATAAAAGTGCATCTATCCATCATAAAAGTGCATCTATCCATCATAAAAGTGCATCTGTCCATCATAAAAGTGCATCTATCTATCCATCATAAAAGTGCATCTATCCATCATAAAAGTGCATCTATCTATCCATCATAAAAGTGCATCTATCCATCATAAAAGTGCATCTATCCATCATAAAAGTGCATCTATCATCATAAAAGTGCATCTATCCATCATAAAAGTGCATCTATCATCATAAAAGTGCATCTATCCATCATAAAAGTGCATCTGTCCATCATAAAAGTGCATCTATCTATCCATCATAAAAGTGCATCTATCTATCCATCATAAAAGTGCATCTATCATCATAAAAGTGCATCTATCCATCATAAAAGTGCATCTATCCATCATAAAAGAGCATCTATCCATCATAAAAGTGCATCTGTCCATCATAAAAGAGCATCTATCCATCATAAAAGTGCATCTGTCCATCATAAAAGTGCATCTATCCATCATAAAAGTGCATCTATCATCATAAAAGTGCATCTATCATCATAAAAGTGCATCTATCATCATAAAAGTGCATCTATCCATCATAAAAGTGCATCTATCCATCATAAAAGAGCATCTATCATCATAAAAGTGCATCTATCATCATAAAAGTGCATCTATCCATCATAAAAGTGCATCTGTCCATCATAAAAGTGCATCTATCATCATAAAAGTGCATCTATCATCATAAAAGTGCATCTATCATCATAAAAGTGCATCTATCCATCATAAAAGTGCATCTATCCATCATAAAAGAGCATCTATCATCATAAAAGTGCATCTATCATCATAAAAGTGCATCTATCCATCATAAAAGTGCATCTATCCATCATAAAAGTGCATCTATCATCATAAAAGTGCATCTATCATCATAAAAGTTCATCTATCCATCATAAAAGTGCATCTGTCCATCATAAAAGTGCATCTATCTATCCATCATAAAAGAGCATCTATCCATCATAAAAGTGCATCTATCCATCATAAAAGTGCATCTATCTATCCATCATAAAAGTGCATCTATCTATCCATCATAAAAGTGCATCTATCCATCATAAAAGTGCATCTATCTATCCATCATAAAAGTGCATCTATCCATCATAAAAGTGCATCTATCATCATAAAAGTGCATCTATCCATCATAAAAGTGCATCTATCCATCATAAAAGTGCATCTATCTATCCATCATAAAAGAGCATCTATCCATCATAAAAGTGCATCTATCCATCATAAAAGTGCATCTATCTATCCATCATAAAAGTGCATCTATCCATCATTAAAAGTGCATCTATCTATCCATCATAAAAGTGCATCTATCCATCATAAAAGTGCATCTATCTATCCATCATAAAAGAGCATCTATCCATCATAAAAGTGCATCTATCCATCATAAAAGTGCATCTATCTATCCATCATAAAAGAGCATCTATCCATCATAAAAGTGCATCTATCCATCATAAAAGAGCATCTATCCATCATAAAAGTGCATCTATCTATCCATCATAAAAGAGCATCTATCCATCATAAAAGTGCATCTATCCATCATAAAAGTGCATCTATCCATCATAAAAGTGCATCTATCTATCCATCATAAAAGAGCATCTATCCATCATAAAAGTGCATCTATCCATCATAAAAGTGCATCTATCCATCATAAAAGTGCATCTATCTATCCATCATAAAAGAGCATCTATCCATCATAAAAGTGCATCTATCCATCATAAAAGTGCATCTATCCATCATAAAAGTGCATCTATCTATCCATCATAAAAGAGCATCTATCCATCATAAAAGTGCATCTATCCATCATAAAAGTGCATCTATCCATCATAAAAGTGCATCTATCCATCATAAAAGTGCATCTATCCATCATAAAAGAGCATCTATCCATCATAAAAGTGCATCTATCCATCATAAAAGTGCATCTATCCATCATAAAAGAGCATCTATCCATCATAAAAGAGCATCTATCCATCATAAAAGAGCATCTATCCATCATAAAAGTGCATCTATCCATCATAAAAGTGCATCTATCCATCATAAAAGAGCATCTATCCATCATAAAAGTGCATCTATCCATCATAAAAGAGCATCTATCCATCATAAAAGTGCATCTATCTATCCATCATAAAAGAGCATCTATCCATCATAAAAGTGCATCTATCCATCATAAAAGAGCATCTATCCATCATAAAAAGTGCATCTATCCATCATAAAAGTGCATCTATCCATCATAAAAGTGCATCTATCCATCATAAAAGTGCATCTATCCATCATAAAAGTGCATCTATCCATCATAAAAGTGCATCTATCCATCATAAAA